>CM039483.1:19701168-19779534 GCA_022433065.1 Begonia loranthoides
TGGTCTTAAGACCGTTGCTGAGCCGCTGAGGGGGCAACGGTCTAAACTTCAGAACGTTGCTTGGTTGGGCAACAGTCTGAAGATCGTTGCCCAACTGAGGCAACGCTGCCCAACGCCCAGCGCCCAGTAGGGACACCGGATAGGCGGACACCGACGGAGCTTCCAAGCTCCCACCATCATTTCTGTCATTTTTGAGTTGCAAAGTTCGCCGCTGCTTAGTCGGCTATCGACGCCCGACGCCTGATGCCCAACGCTTGGTCGCCTATCGACGCTGAGCTGCTTAAAAATGACACTTTGTCTTTTCTAGGTCACCGGCCAGTAGGGACACCGACGCCTGACGGAGCTTCCAAGTAGGGACAGACTGCCGTAGTGCTGTGGTTCACCTTCAAGATTCGCCAGGGCCAGCTGGCTAGGGGTGGCTGGCGAGTGGCGGGCAGGCTTGCCATGCCAACCCCCCAGGCTTACAAAGCCAGCTCGCAGGCCAGGCTTGCAAGCCCAGGCTCAGCGGGCTCTTGAGCCCCAGTTTTTAGGCTCAGCTTGGCCCAGCCCGCCTTCTGGGCCCGGGCCAAGCCAACCCGCTCGTTAGCCACCTCTAACGGGCAATAGGGCATCGAGATAGAGAGAGAGAGAGAGAGAGAGAGAGAGAGAGAGAGAGAGAGGAGACGGCATGCGAGGGATTGTTTCTGGCGATGGGAACTCCGGCTTTTCAAGCGGTTCTTTTGGTTGATGGCAGCTACAAACGACAGATGATTACGGGTGAGTGTGCAGTCATGTATGCGGGGTTTTCGAGCTTCGAGCGATGGTGAACTCTCCATGGAGCTACGTTCCACGTTTTCTCCGGTTAAGGTAAGATTTTTGTGCAATTCTGGACTTTGGTTTGCTTGGGTTCTGTTTTGGTTGCGGTGGGTAGTGCCGTGATCTAGGGTTGTTTTCAATTTATGTTTTATGCCCGATAGAATCTTTGAGCTCCCATTTTGCCGATTGAGTTTTTTGTTCCCCATTATGTTAATGGTTGATGAATATTGTCGGGATTGATTTCTCTGCTCATTTGGGTGTGTGGTTTTGTCATTTCCGTTCACCTTGTTTTGTTGTAAAGTTTGATTATTTGTTTCTGTCGCTGTTTTGATTTTTGGTTGTTGTCAATGGTTTATGCTCTGTTGCTCTCGTGTTGCCCTCTAGTTCTCTTACTGTTGGATAGACATTTTAGGAGTCTTATGTTTGGCTTGAATTTACTTCTCTAATTCATCTACTGCCTTTTTAGGTGTTGTGAAGGATGATTATTTACCTGCTGCTATTGTCGGAAAATTTTGATGACTTGCTTTGTTATGCTCATGGTCTTTTCATTGCCACTAATGCTATGTTTGTTGTATTAATGTGCCCTGTAGATGAGGATATACACTAGGTTGATGTAATTTCAGTCACGGTTTGCCCTGTTTTGGTTGCTGTCTTACAGTGTGGTATTTGATTTGGTCAAGATACTATATTGGTGTTGTTGAGCTGAGGATTTTTATAACCAAGGATAGTGGTTTGTTCACTGCTGTTTGATGCTTTTAGTTGTAGACTTGCAATGTTTTGTTTTTTTACGGAAATATCAAATGGTAGAATTCAATTTGATTTCTGATATGGATTTCTATTTCCGGAGAAACATTGCTATGCTATCTCAGGTATGCTTATGGGACATTGTGGTTGTCTATGCTCGAGTGATTTAGGTTAGCTTTGGTTTCCAATTTGGGACTCGTGGTTGTCTGATGCACCCCAAGGTCCCATCACCTGATCCCAAACCAAGAGGCTCATTGCTTACTTAACGAGTTACTATTTTGCTGGTGGTACTAAGCTAATAGAACTTGAAGATGAACCAATGCATGATGATAAAGAAGTGCCTCAACATGTACTCACTTGGAATCAAACAACTTCCATTCGGCTAGGAACCACCTCCCACGACTTTGATGAATATCCAACTTTCGAGTCCAATGACATCTATTAGAAGGAGATCTATTATTTTTCTATTTTGATATGCTGAATTAGACTATGTTTGATTGATTACTACTGGATGAATTATACTTTGGTTAGAATTAGGGTGTTTGAAATTGTTTTGTTTTGAGGTGCTCAACTAGCATGTTAGTTAAGCCCTCATGGCCAAATTTTGTGAACTCAAGGGCAATTTTGTAATTTCCTTTTTATTTTCATTAGGGAAGTATTTAACCTTCCCTATAAAACCCCAATGCAGTTTTGAAACCCTAACATTGCAGCTACAAATCGTGAGTGATCCTCGGTGCTCAGTTTTTGCTACTCGTGGAACTCTTCACCAAAAACCCTTCATCTCTTGTTTTTTGCTCGTTCTTTGGAGAGGGAGGTTCGAGCTAGTTCTCCCAGAATTTCCCCTAGGAGGTGTACGAGGCGTGGAGAGCTAGAAGATCGAGCAAAAGCGAAGGAGTTACCTTCCTTGAGTGGTCCGAACTAGTCGTTCATCTCAGTTGATTGAGGTGTTGCGGACCTTGTTGGTATTCTGTTTTGGTCTTCTCTTTTGCTGTGCTATTTGGTGAACATAATTCTGTATTTGGTTGATTTGAATGGTCCTTGAGTTATTGGCTACTATTTGATTGATTTTGGAATTAGAATATTGGAAGTGTTCATGTTTTGTCAAAAGTTCGCAACTTGTTTGCTTAATCCGACATTTTCGAGCAGCTTATTAATCTGTTTATAAATCAGCGTCGATGAGTTTGAGCATGAATTTTGGAGGAGATATTGTATTGAATGATTGCTAGTTGTCATTTGAATTTAGGGCTAAAAGACCTTATGCACTTGGAGTTTTAGCCTATTCAATTTCATTGCTCATATTTTGTGAAAGTCGATTACTCTTATCACCTTTTTGGCATCCTTGTGATTTGGGGGCCATCATTGTACATATAAACCACCTTGGATTTTATTCTTGATTAAGACTTGTCTATTATTCCTGTTATGTTGTGGGATATTGATACCAGCCATGTTGTAGGTTCTGGAGGTGTTAGATAATTCGACTTTTCGCTTATGACAGCGCGTGGAGTGGGTTTATTGGTAAGCATGTCATGGTCGCCATCGAGGTAGGGATCTTTATACTTTTTGCACTATAATGCATCATGGTTTTCAAAACTGCTATTTTGTGGAATACCACACTTGAAAACCCGACGAGAACTGTTTGACAACATGTTAGTTTTTACGAATACGTATGTTTTCTCACGTTTACATTCCGTACATGGCTTATTGCTGATATTTGTATATATATTGATGATGTGACTTCTCTACATGTGTTTGGGGAATGAATCCTCTTCATGCTTTAGACACTCTAGCGCTAAAGCATCACGAGACTATCTTATCAACCTTCAACTTTGAGAAGATTTGACATTGGTTATGTACATTGGGAGGATGAATCCTCTTGATGCTTTAGACACTCTAGCGCTAAAGCATCACGAGGCCCGAAATTTTCTATTGTAAGAAAATTTGATATGTACATCGAGAGGATGAATCCTCTTGATGCTTTAGGAACTTTAGCGCTAAAGCATCATGAGACTATCGCTGTACAATCTTCTGCTGCGTGAAGATTGGTCATTTACATGCAAAATGACACTGGGGCATTCATGACATGTCCTTAGGTTGCGCGGCCTGGAAGTGGAAAAAGAGGATGGGGCATTGGTGACGTGTCCTCAGGTCGAGAGCCCTGAAAGTCAGAAATAGGATGGGAGGGTGACAACGCCTCCTTAGGTCAAAAGCCCTAAAACTTGGCCAGGGTATTTATCACACGAAGTGGCAGGATGTCAGTCGTCAAGATTAACCTATTCTAGTACCGTTCTATTTGGTAGGTGGTTGGACGGCTTGAGCTTGCTCGTCAGAAACCCTCATCACTTTGGAACACCGGGGTATCCTAATGAGAAGTAGTCTATCATGAGTAGCCTCATCTGTTACTGTGATAATACGGATTGTGTCGCTACTGAGCTAATCATCAGCAACTCGGGTGACGTGCTGGATCATCGGATTGCCATCATTGGTATTCTTTTCTGCCTCATGGAGTGTTGCTATTGGCGGATAACCACCTTTCTGTGACATATGTTGGGCGGTTACCCGAGTTGTGTCACTGCTGAGCTAATCGCAGGTAACTTGGGTAATGCGTTGGACCTTCGGATCGTATCAATGGTGGACACGGCCCGTCGGCACATTCGGCCGGTTACACGAGTTGTGTTGCTGCTGAGCTAATCACCGGCAACTCGGGTAATGTGCTGGACCTTCGGATCGTATTGGCTGTGGCCACGGCTTGTCGGCCCATCCGGGCTGTTACATGAGTTGTGTCATTGCTAAGTTAATTGCCGGCAACTCAAGTAATGCGCTAGACCTTCGGATTGTATCAGCGGTGGCTACGGCCCGTCGGCACATTCGGGCGGTTACACAAGTTGTGTCGTTGCGGAGCTTGCTTGCCGGCAACTTGAGTAATGCACTGGATCTTCGGATTGTATTGGCGCTGGCTATGGCCGTTCGGCACATCCGAGCGATTATACCACTTTTTGACGATGAGTGACAGATGGGTCCTTGAGTGACCATCCTTTTTCATTGATGATGTTTTCATAAGAAAAACGATGTTGGCATATTGTGCGATTATAGTTATCTATGTATACAACGAGTTTTGAATAAAGACACATCAAAGGCCATGGGCCAGTTTATTAAAATGATAAAGAGGTTGTAATTGTTTAAAATCCATGTATGGTAAATGAGAAGCGTGAAATGGTTTTCAAAAGATCAAGAAAACGGTTTTAGCATGCATTGCATTTACTATAGATTTCCCTACTGAGTTAGTCACTCACCCCTTAGACTATATTTTTCCCCAGGTTAGGGTGCAGGTTTGGTGCACTGGATTTGCACAAGTTGTAGTGGGAGGTGATAGAGTTCGCCGGTGGTGCTTCGATCTTCCTGTGGATGGGTGGAGGTTCGTCAGTCTAATCCCTCCGTTTTTGGTATGTTGGGATTTTAGTTTTGGTGTTGTTTGATTTAATTCATGCACAATGCTTTCCCTTATTATGCTATCATGTCTTTAGTTCATCACTCTGTAGACCTCAACCCATGTGATTTGGGTTTGGGCTTGGTATTATTCTCGTTAAGACTTCTGCATAAAAAAATTCATGCCTTGGCCTGGGTAACCAGGTTCTTTCTGGGAATCGGGTCTCCTGACCCGGCTGTTCTGTTCGGCCCGCCTCTGGGTAGTGACAGAATTTTATGGTATCAGTGTGACGCCCTGCGTCAAAACAGTACTTGTCTTAACTTTTCTCTTTAAATTTCCGTGTAAACATTTTTCTTTTTATTTAAAACGGGTGAACGTAAAAACTTAAGTTTAACATTGAATCTAAAGAGCGTAAATAAATCAGAGTAAAGCGGAACCATTACTAAATGCATTAACTAAAGTTTAGGGTTAAAAGCATAATCATAATTAATATTCAAAATATGGTTTTAAGGTTAGAGTAAGTTAATAGTTTACGAAAACATGTTCATTAACAAATCTCTTTCAAAATAGTAAATCCCTTTCCTTATTCTCTTGAGCCAAACGTCTACTCGGGTTACGATTCGTCCGAATATTCTGTATGCTCCATGGGAAAGGCTTCCCCCTCTGCTCTTGACATTATCATCTCGTTTCCTACACCACAAGTAAGATGTGAGCCTAAAGGCCTAGTAAGGAATTGGATTTATGCAGTATGTTTATGTCTCTCTTTAGTTTTTTTTGGAATGGGTACCGCCCTAAACCAATCTTTTCTTGTTCATTCATTCATTACTAGTACTTCGAGCGGAAGATTGTAGGAACCCATATAGGATGGTATAGTCTTGGTCGGCTTCTAATCTCCTGTGGGTAGCTAGTCTCGTTCCTGACGAGAGAGGGGTGTAGCGTAGCTACCAAACTAGATTCAAACTACCCATCTGCCCCTAACTCCCCATCATCTTTTCTTTCATTCATTTCATTTATTATTTTCCTCACATAATGCATATGAGTACCATCCCAAGGTGGCACTTCCTACTTGTTTCTATTATTGTGATTTATGTTCCTACAGTATAAAAATGACAATAATTGAATAACGCATAAAAATGAATGATAGTAAATAAAACAAATAACTATATTAGCAAATTGAACGGTGAACATGAATACCATGCTTGAATTTTTGGAATATAGAAGTAAAAGAAAACGATAAAAGAAAACGGTAATTTAGCATGCTTCTAAAAGGGAAGTACACAACGAACTTAGCTGCGAATTATTATGCTTTTGAATAACGAATTAAACAACGAATGAAATAGTGAACTAACATGCTTTGACTAAAAAATGATAAACAGCATACTTTTAAGGTTAGAAAACATGGACGAAATCAATTAGGTGGAACCATACTTGATAAATTGTTAAGCATGAATAGCATAAATTAATTCTAAACATATAGAGTGGTGTACGTCCAAAGGAAAACATGGTTTTACGACTTAGTTCATTGTTACAACTCTTAACCTAATTAGTTAGTTAACATGCTCAGACTAATTAGTTAATTAGCTAAACGTACTCAGATTAGTCAGTTAATTTAAAGTGGCTTTCCTCATGTTGATGACTCAAGTCTCTCTAAAAGTGGTCAATAGAGTGTTAGTAGCAAGAGTGCTTCAAGTGTTCATGTTGCCCTCCCATTTGAGTAAATGTCTTGGTTGCTCCTTGTCTCTTGTAGTTGGTTCTCCTTCCAAATTATCATAAAAGTCTTTACCTACAAAATAAGAAGAAATAAAGAGGTTAATAAGGCCCTTGGCTTGAGATCTTGTGTGTGGTTCTTGTGGTGCATCATAGTTGTTGCTCAATATGAAACTGCCTATTTTGCTGTGGTATCATTTGCTGTGAAAAAATTTGAGCTTACTGAGAAAATCTAGGACAGTGTGAATTTGTAGATCTATTCTGACATGTACTAGGATTAGAATTTAGTGTATGAGAGCTCCATTGGAAGTTAGGATGATGAACATTGTTGCAGATGGAATTTACATAGTTGACAGATTCCATATTTGATGAACATTGCTCATAGTTGTGTGCTTCTCCACAAAATGTGCATGAAATAGTTGTTGCCCTCTGATCGGATGTCATGCTCATTAACTTGATTATATTGGTAAGTGATGAAACTTAAGTTGTTAAGGCAGCTCTTGTACCTAATTCGTGAACTCCGACAACATGCCTACTTGAATGTAATCTCTCGGATGACCATTGATAGTTGTTATTAGCCAGCCTCTAGAAAATTTCATAAGCTTCATTTTAAGACTTTGATAAAATTGCTCAATTAGCTGAAGCGTATGAAATTGCTCAAGTTTGGCCACTCAATCCTTTGTAAAATGTTTCCAAGTGAATCCATTAGGGAATTCCATGATTCAAAAATTGTCTCATTAATTCTTTGAACCTCTCCCTAGCTTCGTATAGCGATTCGCCATCTTCTTGTTGAAAAATTGTGATAGCATTTGTCATTCTAGCATTTTAAATTAATGGGAAGTACTTCCTAAGAAATTTCTCATCTAGGTGATCCCATGTGTTCACCAAATTAGATGATAACGAGTTCAACCATACTCTTGCCCTATCTCTTAGAAAGTATGAAAATAATTTCAACCTTATAGCATCTTTTGTCACTCCTTGAAGCTTGAATGAATCACTCACCTATATAAATAATTTCACATGAAGATGAGGATCCTCCGACACCATGCCACTAAATTTTCCCACTATTTGTAGCATCTGGAACATCACTAGCTTTAGCTCGAATTATGGTGCTTCAATATTTGGTCTAACAATACCAAGATTCAACCCGTGAAGTGTTGGAATGGCATAATTTCGTATCGATCTTTCTCTTTCATTATTGTTTCTATTATGGCCATTGCTTCTTCTTCGGCCATATTTTTGTTTTCAATAAAATTTTGTTGTTGTTGTCTTCTTCTTGCATGAAAGGTTCTGTCAATTTCTAGATTGAAGGAGCTATTGATCATCTTCGTTATGTACCAATCAATAGGCCCCTAAAACATAAACAAAAAGAATATCAACTTTTTTTTTAGAAATTGTTTCGCAAAGATAAAAAATCGATAATATTGTCCCAGGCAACGTTGCCGAAAACTTGTTGTGCAAAACTATAACACTACCCAAGTGCACATGTTGTATCTAATTATCAAAATTTTAATCTAGATAAAATATGATCAATTAAAGATGAAAATTAATTGGATAATGTGATTTAATCTAAAATTAGAAAGCTAAAACAAAATACAAACAAATCAGATAAGAAGATCAAGTGACGAAAATATGGCTTAGATTCGATTTCCATTTTTATGTGAAATTTACTACAGTTGCTATAGAAATGTTGCAACGAAATAGAATTTACATTTTCATGCAAGGTTCACTAGAGTTGTCTGATTAATTCCTATAATATTTTCTTCAAACTTATAATTGACTAATATCATATAGAATTCATTAAAGCACAATTTTAAATGGGTCATGTGATTCAAATAAAACGATATTAAAATATTTGTAATTAACTACATACTATTTATAAGGTATAATCATATAACTCAATATCGATCATAATTTCTTTTTACCTCTAAACAAATAAAAATTTAATCATTTATCCATGACTTTTGATCAATGAACAAAATAATCATTAAAAGCACATTACACTATTCAAACTTATTCATACAACAAAACATAACAAAATTATATAAATTCATATGATCAGATATTCTCTCATTTCAGCCACTTGATATTTAGCCCACGAATGAAAAAAAAAAAAAGATAATGATATTAATCATAATATTAAAACTAAAAAAATATAATAAATCTTCTATTCAATGGTGTGATATTCTTTGCTGCAACAATTACTGTCACCATATTATTGTTGTAAGGAGTTTCGATTTATGCTTTGAAATTGAAGTTGGAACAAGTCCTGTGTTGGTCTTCTTTCGTTGGCTACAATAGAATGAACTAACCTACGATCGTACCTTGAATCTCTTTCCTTATTCTTCTCTTTTTTGTGATATACTTTTGGCTCCCCTTCTCACAACAACGTTCTCCCTTTCTAATAGATTGTATCATATCTATTTTCTCTCTCTTCAATCTCCTTTTGAAATTTTAAACAAGATAAAATAGTTGGTTTGATTTCATCATTCAACAACAACTTTTCTTTGTTAATAATTTTCAATTTTATATGCATTTAAATATTTTTTTTAAGATAACTTTGCTCAAATAAGATTCCACATAAGATTTTTATCTTAAAATTAATAAAAATAATTTTTTATATACAACCATGATATTGTAGTATTACGTAACATTCTCTAGCAAAAACATGATTTTTATTTATTAAATCACTAAATTTGAAAAAAAAATATAGAACAAAACAATATAATAACTCTTTTTCAAGAGTTATCAGGGGCGTAATCCATTCATGTCTACATTAGATGAAAATATTGAAGAAGAACTATGAAGAAAAAAGACACAATAAATCAAAGCGTCGCTAATGGAACTTGTCAAAGAAAAGAACAAAAAAAAGATCAAAATTGGTGCCTCACCAATTGAATTTACCGAAGACAAGAAAACAGAAAAAGAGGGAGAGGGAAGACCATTGGTAGAGAACACGACTGTTTAGTTGAATCTTCAACAAGAGAAGGAAATAATATAGTTAAAGTTAAAGCCATGGTTAGGGAAAAATTAGAGTTGGGGTGCACAAAGCCCCATAACATAAATCATTTTTCTTGTCATTTTTTTAAAATCATATCATAAGATCATATATGTAAAAACAAGTTGACAAAACATGCCTTTGAAAAATTAAACAACAGAAGTCTTTTATAAAAATCTAATCTAAAGATCACAACAAACGCAAAAGATATGTAAATTATTGTAAAAACATTTTAAATTAAATCTAAATATTTAAAACATAATTTAATAAAAAGTTTGTCTTTTTCAATCTGCTTTTCTCAAGTATTCATCTATGGGTCAACTTTGCTCTAATAATGCCGCAACCTCACCAATGAGACTACTACTTCAACTGCAACTACCATTTGTTCACATAATCAGTACCACGGTAAAATTATCTTTACCTACATCACAAAGTTCATCTTTGAATTTAAAGCTAAGAGATGCATATGTACATCATGAACATGAGATGCGATTTCGTAAAAACATGTATTTTTCATTTTCAATCTTTCTTTATTTTATTTCTTTCATTCTTTTATTTTGTTCTTTTCTTTCATTAACATTGAGATACGACACCAAAGCCTCCAGTTATTGAGGGACAAGCCCACTAAAGTTTCAATCATTGGAGAATAAATCTATCAAAGCTTCAAATCATTGGTGCCAAATTGCCAAAGTCTCTTACGTATTTTTCATTTCATTTTTTATCTTTCTCACATGAAAAAATAGGCATGAAAATCATTTTTTATTATTAAAAGAAATATATTTTCATGATACATGTGACATACAAGTGATCTTTCCATGCAAAACTTAATGCATAATAACAGCCTAGTCTATTATAACAGGCATGACAAACAACAATACATCTCCGAAGTTCTTACATCGTTATATCATTACATGTGTCTAATAAAAGAAATCATCATAGCAAACAAAACAGAAGCACATCCTTGAATCAATGTCTTTCTATAACATAACAGTATGTAACAAGAGCGAAAAAACAAAGGACGTTCTATCATACTGTATTCATTATAGTAAACAAAATCAAAGCATCTAGCAAAGCAAAAGCACAACCTCGATCAACGTCTTCCTATAACATAACAATACGTAACAAGAGAAGAAAACCAGAGAAGAAAATACCCTAGCATTTTGTGATGTAGGTTAAAGGCCAAACACATGCAATCATCACTAACCTGGGATTCCTAGTGAAGTTTGTTCACTCACAATTAAATCTAACATTCGCTCTTACTTGTTTCCAACACGTTTATTTTTCTTAGATGAATAAAGATCGAGTTAATAAGAATAAAAATTTATCAACTACGCTTCTTTGAAAACTTAGTTTCATCTATCATGATTTTCATCATTATTTCATTCATCGTCGTAGTTTATTTTATGAGCAACGGACTAATCCAAATTACGTATCTTCAAAGAGCTTGAGAGGAAAAATGCAAACTCTCATGGCTCTTAATGTTTGAATGATTAGGATTTTGTCCTCTCAATCATGTTCTGAAGTGACCTATATAGTTGTTGTGGGCGCGTGTGCTTCTTGCGGCAGACACATGTGCTTTTGTAGGGGACGCATACGCTTTCACTATGAAAGTGTGTGCTTTCACTGCGGATATATGTTGCGAATATCTACCTTGCTCACACTATACACCAATCACCATCTACCACGTTCACACATCCTTTTGCGCACAAACCTCTTTTTGCAGATTCCAACTCATCCACGAACACCAGCGTTTCCACTGCGGATATCCGCTCACTTTGTTTGCTAATAACAATCTGTCATGTACATATGTCTTTCTGTGAACAAACCTCATTTCGCGGATTCTACCTCATCTGTGGACACCAACCTTTCTGCTACGAATACCCACTCACCTGGTATGCCAATAACAATCTGCCACATAAACAAGTCTTTTAGTGGACAAACCTCACTATGTGGATTTCACTTAATCTGTAGACACCAATGCTTCCACTGCAGATATCCTCTTGCATCGTCTGCTAATTACAATCTGCCACATACCTCATTTCTTTATGCAGACAAACTTCACTCCAAGGATTCCACCTCACATCTGTAGATGCCAACTGCGGGTATCCGATCACTCCACAACACCACTCATGTGCGGTCACGTGTTCTTCCTTAATCAAGTATCTACAGTTACCAACACTTCCACTGCGGATATCAACACTTCTACTATGGATACAAACACTTCCACTATAGATACCAACACTTTTGCGATCACCAAGTGTCATGACCTGGAGGTGGGCCTAACAGAAATGCAAGGTCAGATGACCTGATCCTTGGAGAGGACCTGACCGCCTAGGACAAAGATAAGTTGTCAATGAAATACTTAGTATGATTTCAAGCACAAGCTCAAATAATTGGGCCAAGGTCCGTATAGCAATCACGAGAATAATAGTGCATAAAATAAATAGAAATTTAAAATATTGTGCAATAAGTCCTGACCATTACGTACCTTATGAAGGATGAATGAATACAAATTACGTACCTTTAGAGAGTTTGAGAGAAGAACACAAACTCTTGTGGCTCCTAATGCACAGATGATCAGGCTTTCGTCCCATCTTTCCTTTTTATAAATCAATAACCTTTCTTTTCAACACTCTAAAAATATAATCAGAAAACATATTCAAATTTTGAAAATATATTTACAGTTCAAAAAATCTACGAACAAATGCATTCTGAGCTGTTCAATATAGTTATTGCAGGCGCCTGTACTTCCTACCACAAATCCTTGCGCTTTTTACCGCGGACGTATAAGCTTTCACCACAAGCATGTGCACTTCCGTTGCTAATTTTTTGCATTACTCACATTTTCCACCAATCGCCATCCACCATGTTCACATATTCTTCTGTGGACAAACCTCTTTTTGCAGATTCCACCTTATCCATGAACACCAATGCTTCCGCTGCAGATATATGCTCACCTTTGTAGGATTAATATTTGCCTATAAAGGGGGGCGGGGGTGATGAATTAGACATTCTAACTTTTTCGTGCAATATTCGTTATTCTTAACCCTAAGCGATTTACAAAAATAAACAAGTAAACAATCACAAATGTAAAGGAGTTTTAGGGAAAGAAATATGACACTGATGTGTTCACGCAGTTTGGCAACCCCAGCCTACGTCCCCAGTCCAAGTTCCCAACTTGGAGATCCTTAAATCACCTAACCTCCCCGGTTAGTGATGATTGACTTTACGAGTGTCAATCAAACCTTTACAAGCGAGTCTTTATGAGGACATCACCCTTTTTCACTTGACTATTCATAGGGTGTCACCCTTGATTTGAGTACAAAGGGAAAATAAAAGTTTACTCTTTAGAACCTAACTCTCAAAGATAAACTTTCAAGTTTTAGGATAGGAGAGCTAGGCCTAATCACTCTTTTGAATATTGAGAAATCGTGGATGAAATTTGGCAGTGCTTCACTACGATTCTCACGTTGTTACTTTGAGCTTCGGAGTATCTTCTATATATAGACACTGCTTGGGCGGTCAACGTTTTCCATCTTGATCGACCGCCTTTTGACTGTTGGAACTAACTGTTGTGTTTTGCAAAGTTATCGATCGACCGCTTTCTTCATTTTGGTCGACCACCTTCTTCATATTTTAGCCCTTTGCTGACTATGTCCATTTTACGATTGATCACTTCGTCCACTTGCTCGACCACTTTCTCAACCGCAGACTTAATGAGCAATCTGTCTTATTTTATGGTCGACCATTTCTTAATCAGTCGATCGCTTCTTTAGAAGGTTTAATTCTCGAGCATTTTGCCATTTTTGGGGTCGATCATCTCATCCACTTGCTTGACCACTTCCTCAGCCGTAGACTTAACGAGCATTCTGTCTTATTTTGCGGTTGACCATTTCTTAATCGGTCGACCGCTTCTTCAGCAGGTTTAATTCTCGAGCATTCTGCCATTTTTACGATTGATCATCTGGTTGACCATTTTCTTCGTGCAGAGCATTTTGGTCAACCTTTTCCACTGTTATAGTCGACCTCTTCCTTCCCTTTTGTATTTCTTGAAATCTCTAAGTCTCAATATTCATGCTATAAGCTACATGAACTTAGGTAAACACGTTAGTAGATAATAATACCTGCATTAAGGGTATTTCCAATGAATAATAATAACGTATTTACACGATTTTGTATTTAACAACTTAATTACACAAATACTCCCATCATCATCAAAACAAATAATCTAATACTTATTAGGCCAACAATCTACCCCTTCTTAATGATGATAAAACATATTAAGTTCTTTAATTCTGTAACCTAAGCATGTACATATAGTATTGCATAATATGATTTCTCCCCATTAGTTTATGCAATTTCTCACATTTAATTTCATGCAAAACATGTTATCCTAACAACTTATCCATATCTCTCCCCTTTTTCATCATAATCAAAAAGAATTCTAAAGGATAAAGAATTCAACGATCAAAATCAAATATTCAATTTAATTCATAAAATTAAAACAATCAATAATTTCAATCAAAACAAATACTATTTTCCCCTTTGACAATTACTATACACATAAAAATTGGGGATTTAAGTAACTCAATAAATTTATAAAACATCAAATAATATTCTCCCCCTAAATGCAACATACCAATTCAATCAATGGCGATACCAATTGTAATAATATCAATTGAAATCAAAATTCTCTCCCTCTTTATCATTGAAACCATTTCAGAGTTGGGGTAGGCCCATTAAAAACATACCAATTAGATTTCACCCCCTTAGAACACACAATTATTGAGAGAAACATTTAACTCTAAACCAAAAATAAAGAATCAATTTACCAATTGTAATAACCTATCTTTGATAAATAAAAAAAAAAACATATCCAAGTTAAAACAATTTTCTCCTCTATTTCAATAAGCAATTTCAAATCAATGGGGAGACACAAACCAAAAACAACTCAATCAAGTTAATTTTCCTCTTTTGTCATGAGCAAATATAATAATTGTGGGGATTATGCGTCAAAAACACAATTCTATTTTCTCCCCCTATGTCAATGCACAAGGTTAAATCAATGGGGAACCACAAGACAACAAAAATAAATTTCAACAATCCTTCAATGTATGCAATTTATGATAACACTTGTTGGATTAAAAAAAAATTAAAACCAAGATAAACCAATTGAAGAATAAAAAATAAACCAAAGATACCAAAAAAAAGATGCAACCAATAGAATCAATATTAAATGAAAGTATAAAGTTTTAACCTATACGCATACTATTCATTTACTTCAAACAAAGAGTATAAACATTAAGCAATTTCATCAATCAAATCTACATACTCTTGATTCATAATTGAAAAACACTCAAGTGCTTTTCTTAGGCACCCAAATTTTTTTTGGCCCTTTAAATTTTGGAATGGTTCCTTTAGAAACCCAAACCAATTTAGAATTTGTCCCTTTATCACATGCTTGAACTCTATTAAATTCATCACAATTTAGACCACAATGTAATATATTAATTGCCTTAGCATTCATGCACAATTTTCTTTTATCTACATCATTAAGCTCATTAGGCAATTTAGGAATATCTATATCATTCATAATTTTAATTGGAACATATGGCCAATTTTCAATTATACTTCATAAATCGTAATCAATAGATTGTATATATATTCTCATCCTAGATTTTCAATAAACATAATCATTGTCATCAAAGTACAGTGGCCTAACTAATGATTTTCCTTCAATATGCATATTGAAAGCCATTTTAAATTATACAATCTAAGAATTTGATCAAATTTATCCAAACAATTTTCCAATACAAAAATTTAATCCAATACATGCAATTCAAACAAATTCAATCCAATAAGCACAATATCACACAAAAATTTAATTACCCTACTCTGATACCAATTGTAGGCTTAATTAGGCATTCTAACTTTGTTGTGTGATATTCATTATTCTTAACCCTAAGTGATTTATCAAAAATAAACAAGCAAACAATCACAAATGTAAAGGAGTTTCAGGGAAAGAAATATGACACCAATGTGTTCACGCGGTTCGGTAACTCTGACCTACTCTGCGCTCCAAGTTCCTGTCTTAGAGATCCTTAAATCACCTAACCTTCTCGGTTAGTAATGATTGACTTCACAGGTGTCAATCAAACCTTTAAAAATGACTCTTTCTTAGGGTATCACCATTTTTCATTTGACTATTTGTAGGGTGTCACTCTTGATTTAAGTACAAAGGGAAAATAAAAGTTTACACTTTAGAACCTAACTCTCAAAAATAAATTCTCAAGTCTTAGGATGATAGAGATAGGCTTAATCACTCTTTTGAATATTGAGAAATCGTGAATGAAATTTGGCAAAGCTTCACTACGATTTTCACGTTGTTACTTTGAGCGTCGGAGTGTCATCTATATATAAGACACTGCTTGGAACTAGTTGTTGCGTTTTGTAGAGTTATCAGTCGACCGCTTACTTCATTTTGGTCTACCGCTTTCTTCATATTTTAGCCCTTTCATCGACTATGTCCATTTTGTGGTCGATCACCTCATCTGCTTCCTCAACCACTAACTTAACGAGCAATCTGTCTTATTTTTCTATCGACCATTTCTTAATCGATCGACCGCTTCTTCAGGAGGTTTAATTCTCGAGCATTTTTCCATTTTTGGGTTCCATCATCTCGTCCACTTGCTTGACCACTTCCTCAGCCGCAGACTTAATGAGTAATCTGTCTTATTTTGTGGTCGACCATTTCTTAATCGGTCGACCGCTTCTTCAGCAGGTTTAATTTTTGAGCATTTTGCCATTTTTGTGGTCGATCATCTAGTCGACCATTTCCTTCGTGCAGAGTATTTTGGTCGACCTTTTCCACTATTATAGTCGACCTCTTCCTTTCTTTTTGCATTTCTTGAAATCTCTAAGTTCCAATAATCATACTATAAGCTACATGGACTTAGGTAAACACGTTAGTAGATAATAATACTCGTATTAAGGGTATTTCCAATTAACAATAATAATGTATTTACATGATTCATATTTAACAACTTAAATGACTTAATTACGCAAATACTCCTGTTATCATCAAAACAAATAACCTAATGTCTATTAAGCCAACAACTTTTTCTGCCAATAACAATATGTCACATTCACATGTCTTTCCGTGGACATTTTTCAAATTTCATCTCATCCGCAGACACTAATGCTTCTGTTACGAATATCTACTTATCCTGTCAGCCAATCATGATCTGCCACATCCGCAAATCTTTTTGTGAATTCCACCTCACATCCATGGACAACAATGCTTCCACTGTGGATATCCACTCATTCTGAAAAACCAATTATTTGCAACCACATGTTCTTCCTAACCAAATATCTGCAGACACCTACACTTCCACTGTGGATACCAACACTTCTGCAGTCATCAACATTTCTACAGATACACCTCAATCCACATACACCACTCATGTGTGGCCACATGTCCTTCCAAATATCTACAAACACCAACACTTCCGCTTCACATACAAACACTTTTGTGGACATATCATCACACAAACACTTTCCCATCTGCAAATACTCTTCATTCGGTGACCATGTTAACCCTCGATTTTTCATACCCAACTTTCCTAGTCTAAAACATTCTTAACAAAATAAAATATTCATTTCATATATTAAAATATACACTTCAATAGACGAATACATAAATTTTCAATTTTCACCAAAATTTAGACCTTTGCCACAAGAATATAAATTCCAAATATATTGTTAGTTGCTCCTTTAAATTTCAAAAAATAACGTTACACAAACTTATTCTTGAAAATTTTCTGAATGCTGTAGAAAAGGTTGTCGGTGGTGGAGGTATTGGAGATTGTAAGCAAAAATTGAGAAAATGAATCTCAAGTGATCATTAAGAGTGATATCCTACAC
This sequence comes from Begonia loranthoides, assembly GCA_022433065.1. Taxonomy (NCBI): domain Eukaryota; kingdom Viridiplantae; phylum Streptophyta; class Magnoliopsida; order Cucurbitales; family Begoniaceae; genus Begonia; species Begonia loranthoides. The sequence continues at coordinate 19,718,760 of CM039483.1, forward strand.
AAAATGGATATTGTAAAGAAGAACTCGGACTCCAAGCTAAGGGTAAAGATATTGAATTTGATTGGTGTTGGCATAGAAGCTTTTGGGGCCCAAGAGATAGAAATTTTCAGTGCTCTGCTACCTCCACGACATCAGATCATGCTGGATTTGAATTTCCACCTTGAGTAGACAAGGGGATGCCATTTTTCCATCAACCGCAAACCCAATCTATAGTTCACCATTCAGACTCAACCTATGTTAACAAGCTAGCTCCCAGAGCTTTGAGAGAAAATTTTCAAGAGAGAATTTTGATCAAGCCCGAATCAAATGGCCTTCTTGGAAGTCTTTGTTGAAATTATTAACTTGATTCCATTAACCTCTTTAATTTATGTATCTTTTGGTTAATGCACTTTTTGAATGTGTCTTTGTTAATGTATGTCTTTAATATATTTTTGGTTAAAGTCTATGTATTTATGAAGAGTCATCTAGAAGGTTCTCATTCATGTATGCAAGGGTACATTAGTTTATGTACTTGTATGGTTCATTGATGAGTAGTTCATGTAACTAGGTGATTCATTATGTACTAGTCCATGTATTGGATTTAATAAGTGGTTCATGTATTGTGTTATACATGTCCCAAATAATCCTATAAATAGGATAGGAATGTAGACATTTTGTATCAAGCAATTAGCTAAAGCAATTTCAAGAAAAAGTTTATCTAGTTCTCTCCTCTCCTTATTTTTCCCTCTCCAAAATCTCTCTTCCTCATTCCAACAAATTGGTATCAAAGCTTAGTTTTCGATCTTGTAGAAATGTTGAATTCTACATTTTCATTCCATTTCCCTCAACTTACCGAAGACAATTACAAGAATTGGTGCATTCGTATAAAGGCTTTGCTCGGCTAGCAAGATGTATGGGAGATTGTCGATAGAGGCTATGACGAGCCTCGTGATGATTCCGCTTTGACTCAAAATCAAAGGGAGACTCTCCAAAGAATGCGTAAGAGAGATCAACAAGCTCTTACCCTTATTCATCAATGTTTGGATGAAGCTATGTTTGAGAGAGTATCAAATGCAACCACCGCCAAACAAGTATGGGAGATTCTACAAAATTCTTATCAAGGAGTTGATAAGGTAAAGAAGGTACGTCTTCAAATCCTATGAGGAGAATTTGAAGCATTGCGAATGCAACAATCCGAGTCCATAACGGATTTCTTTTCGAGGGTTTTGGCCATCATCAACCAAATGAAGAGATATGGAGAGAAAATGGAAGATGTTCGTGTCAATGAAAAGGTTCTTCGCTCATTGCATACAAAGTTCGATTATGTCGTTCGATTATGGGTTCTTTACAAGCTCATGAAGAGAGAATCAACAAGAAGGAGTCAATCGAGCAAGTTCTAGCCACCAAGATCTCGGTGAAAGAAAGAGAGAATGAATGTGGGAGAAGCCAACGCGGACGCGGACATGGACACGGATGCGGACGTGGACGCGGACATGGACAAGGTTGAGGAAAAGGTTGAGGACGTCAGAATCTCATTAATGAAGAGAAGAGCCATTTTGTGAAAGAGCGTGGTAGAGAAAGTCACTCAAGATAGAATGATTGATCAAAAGTTCAATGTTACAATTGCCAAAAGCACGGACACTATGCCCGTGATTGTTGGAGTCCTCCTCAAAATGTCAAAGAAACGGCAAATTATGCTCAAAACGAAGAGGCTGAAGAAACTTTGTTCTTAGCTTACAAAGGAGAAGGAAGCAAGAACAACGTGTGCTATCTTGACAACGCGGCAAGCAATCACATGTGTGGCGATAAGAGCAAAATTATGGAAATTGACAGCTCGGTGATTGGATTAGTCACATTTGGAGATAATTCCAAAGCTCAAATTGAAGGCAAAGGTACAATTTTAATTTGCATGAAAAATGACGGTCATCAACTTATTAACAATGTTTACTATGCTCCAAGCATGAAGAGTAATATGTTGAGCTTGGGACAGCTCTTAAAGAAAAACTATGAGGTTCACATGAAGGATCGTAGTCTTCTACTTCAAGATGATAGAAGAAATGTGATCACGAAGGATTGATGACAAACAATTGAATGTTTGCCGACATTGATAGATGTCTGAATACTTGTGTGAAGGACACTTCATGGCTTTGGCACTTAAGACTTGGCCATCTAAATTTTGATGGCTTAAAGCTATTGGGACAGAAAAGTATGTTGAAGGGATTATCGTCCATAAACCAACCAAATCAGCTATGTGAAGGATGTTTTGTTGGCAAACAATTTCAAAAGAGTTTTCCAAAGGATACGACATCAAGAGCAAGTAAACCACTTCAACTTGTTCATTATGATGTATGCGGACCGATTAAGCCTCTCTCATTTGGTAAAAATAGGTATTTTCTCCTCTTCATTGATGACTTTAGCAGAAAAACTTGGGTTTCTTTTTTGAAGGAGAAATCTCAAGCTTTTGACATTTTTAGAAGATTCAAAGCATATGTAGAAAAGCAAAGTGGACATTTCATTAAAGGTTTGAGATCAGATAGAGGAGGTGAGTTTACATCTAACAAGCTTAATGAGTTTTGTGAAGCAAATGGCATCCGATGATTCCTAACCATTGCATGATCTCTTCAACAAAATGGCGTAGTAGAAAGAAAGAATCGAAGCATTCTTAATATGGCGAGAAGTATGCTGAAAATAAAGAAAATGCCAAAAGAGTTCTGGGCAGAAGCAGTTGATTGTGCAGTATACCTATCAAATAGATGCCCAACGAGGAGCTTGTGGGACAAAACGCCTCAAGAAGTATGGAGTGGAAGAAAACCAAGTACTTATCATTTAAGAGTTTTTGGAAGCATCGGTTATGTGCATGTCCCTAATCAAGAGAGATCAAAGCTTGATGATAAAAGCAAGAAATATATTTTCATCGGTTATGATCAACGCTTCAAAGGCTACAAGCTCTACGATCCAAGTTTTGAAAAAAGAATTATTAGCAGAGATGTTGAGTTTGATTAAGAACATTCTTGGGATTGGAATGATGAAGACAAAGAGAGATATGAATTCTTTCCTTTATTTGATGAAGAGGATCAAAGTAGAGAAGTACAAGAGCCCATGACACCTCCAAGATCACCAACGATATTAGATACACCTTCTTTATCAAATTCTAGTGGAAGCTCAAGTGAAATAGAGCCTCGCATGAAAAGTTTTCAAGATCTTTATGAGATAACTAAAAATTTAAGTGAAGATCTAACTCTCTTTTGTCACTTTATCGATTGTAAGCCTTAGAGTTTGAAGAAGCGGTGAAAGATGAAAAATGGAGAAAGCCATGGATGACGAGATTGCGACAATTGAGAAGAATGAGACATGGGAGCTAGTAACCACTCCGAAAGGTCAAAAGCCCAATGGTGTGAAGTGGGTCTTTAAAGAAAAGAAGAATGCAAAGGGAGAAGTGGATAAATGTAAAGCTAGGTTAGTGGCAAAAGGATATAGTCAATGTCTAGGTATCGACTATGGCGAAGTATTTGCTCCAGTTGCTCACTTAGAAATTATCTGTTTGATTATTTCACAAGCAGCTCAAAAGAGGTGGAAAATTTATCAAATTGATGTCAAATCAACATTCTTGAATGGAGTTCTCGAAGAAGAAGTCTACATAGAACAACCCCAAGGGTATGTTATCAAGGGCTATGAAGACAAAGTATTGAAGTTAAAGAAAGCATTATATGGTTTGAAGCAAGCTCCAAGAGCTTGGAATAGTCGAATTGACAAGTATTTCCTTGAAAATGGATTTACAAAATGCCCATATGAGCACTCTCTCTATGCTAAAGTATGTGAAAATGGAGATGTCTTATTTGTTTGCTTATATGTTGATGACTTGATTTTTATGAGAAATAATCGAAGTATGTACAAAGAATTTAAGCAAGCAATGGCCAAGGAGTTTAAGATGACAGATATTGGTTTAATGTTGTGCTATCTTGGCATGGAGGTCAATCAAAGAGATGATGACATTTTCATATCTCAAGAAGGGTTTGCTAAAGAGATTCTAGAAAGGTTCAAGATGGAGTATTGTCAGATCATGAATACTCTCATGGCATGTGGAGTGAAATTATCAAAGAATGAGGAAGGAGAGAAAGTTGATTCTATAACTTTCAAAAACCTTATTGGAAGTTTGAGGTATTTAACTTGCACAAGATCAGATATTTTATTTGCAATCGGATTGGTCAGTCGATTTATGAAATCACCAACCATGACTCATTTCAAGGTAGCAAAATGGACTCTTCGATATATCAAAGGTACAATTGATTTTGGTTTGCTTTACTCATTTTCTAATGAATTTAAGCTTGTCGGATATAGCAATAGTGGTTAGGGTGGAGATAGGGATGACCGAAAGAGCACAACAGGTTTTGTTTTTTACATGGGTAATATAGCTATTACATGGAGTTCGAAGAAACAACAAATTGTGACACTATCCACTTGTGAAGCTGAGTATATTGTTGCTACATCTTGTGTATTTCATGTCATATGGTTGAGAATACTATTAAAGGAACTGCAAATGCCACAAGAGAAAGCTACAGAAATTCTTGTTAACAATAAATCTGCTATTGCATTAGCAAAGAATCCAGTTTTTCATGATCGAAGCAAACATATAGATACAAGGTATCAATTTCTTCGTGACTGTATCATAAAAAAATGAAGTACAAGTAAAGTATGTAAAGACTGATGATCAAGTTGCTGATATTTTTACAAAGCCTACAAATATGACACTTTCAGCAAATTAAGAATGATGCTCGAGGTTACAAGGAATTAAGTTTAAGGGAGGATGTTGAAATTATTAACTTAATTCCATTAACTTCTTTAACTTATGTATCTTTTGGTTAATGCACTTTTTGAATGTGTTTTGTTAATGTATGTTTGTAATATATTTTTGGTTTAAAGTCTATGTATTTGTGAAGAGTCATCTAGAAGGATCTCATTCATGTATGCAAAGGTACATTAGTTCATGTACTTGTATGGTTCATTGATGAGTAGTTCATATAACTAGCTGATTCATTATGTACTAGTTCATGTATTAGATTTAATAGGTGGTTCATGTATTGTGTTATACATGTCCCAAATAATCCTATAAATAGGATAGGAGGGTAGACATTTTGTATCAAGCAATTAGCCAAAGCGATTTCAAGAAAAAATTTATCTGGTTCTCTCCTCTCCTTATTTTTTCCTCTCTAAAATCTCTCTTCCTCATTCCAACAGTCTTTTGAACTCATTCAAATTCAATTTTTTATTGTATTACTTTGAGAACAAGGTAACTCTTTGGGAGAGGGGGGTCTAATGGGGGAATAAAATGTTTTCTATGTAGTAAGAGAAATTAGACCCTAGCCACATCAAGGAAATGATAACAAATGGAGTGATTGTTTTGCAGAGAAAAGAAAATCACTACTCCAAGGCTTCTTCAAGATTTGTATTTCACTCTCTTTTTCTCAAATAAGCACAATACAATATTTATATACTTAGATAAGACTTTTAAAATTTGCACAATAATTAAAGCAATAAAATACTTAAAGACCTTAAAGACAGAATATGAAACATCACATTAATTTCTGACCTTTGGTTACCAACAATATCATAACTTCTTCTAGAAAACTCTAAACAACTTAAAACTTAAACCATTAGAAAGTAGACATCCGGGGCATCAAAATCCATAGGTCATACATTTAATTTGGTGGCCATTGGAGCCTTCAAAGCCTCGTTGAAAAATGCCCCATAATGCTAACCGTTTTGAGTTTAATTCTCAATAAATTCCTCCCTTAAACTTAAACATTTTCGATCCCTCATTCCAATCATCTTCTTTAGGTTTTCAAATAGCACCATTTGCAGCGGCTTTGTAAAAAATGTCCGCCACTTGGTCACGACTTGCAACGTGACTCATTCGCACTTCTCCTTTCTTAACATGTTCTCTAATAAAATGAAAACAAACATCTATATGCTTACTCCTCTCATGATGAACCAGATTCTTTGCCAATTCAATTGCCAATTTATTGTCGACTCGTATTTCGGTTGCCTCATGTAGCAAATTATTTAGCCAAACTGTGTGGTGCACACACCAAGATGCAGCCATATATTCCGCCTCGTATGTCAACAAAGTCACGATCTGCTGTTTCTTCAAAAGTCATGTGAATGTCATGTCTCCCATATAGAACACGTATCCTGCTGTACATTTTTTGTCATGGAAATCTCTGCACCAATCACTATCAGAGTAACCAACCAGCTTGTATTCGTTCGTCTTTGAGTAGAGTAACCCGAGTGACTCTGTTTCTCGAATGTATCAAAGAATTCTCTTAATAGCTTTTATGTACGAGAGTTTTGGATCCTGCATATATCGACTCACTATGCCGACACTTAATATAATGCCCAGCCTTCTGCATGTGAGATATCGTAAACTCCTAACTAAACTACGATAGTCACTTGCATTTACTTGATCTCCTCCCTCAAATTTAGGGAGTTTCATACCTAGCTCCATTGGTGTTGCTACCGGCTTGCAATCTTCCCTCTTGCTCTTCTTCAAAATGTCCCTCTGGATTTTCCTTGTCTAATCTCAAGACCAAGAAAGTACTTCATCAATCCCAAGTCCGTCATTTCGAATTCTTGCATCATTTGCTTCTTTGAAATCTTCTATCATATTCTCGTTGTTCCCCGTGAAGATAAGATCATCAACATAAAGAGCAACAAACAACACGTTCTCTTCTTCTTTTTTCACGTACAATGCATATTCATAGGGACATTGTATGAATCTGTTCTTTTTGAAGTAGGTGTCGATTCGGGTGTTCCATGCTTGAGGCGCTTGTTTTAGCCCATATAGCGCCTTCTTTAACTTTAAGACTTTGCTCTCCTTTCCGACTTTCATGAATCTGGGAGGTTGCTCAACATAGACTTCTTCTTCAAGCACTCCATTTAGAAATACGGACTTCACGTCCATTTGATAGATTGACCACTTGAATTGCACCGCATGAGATATAAGAAGTCGAATTGTCTCCATTCTTACAACTGAAGCAAAAACTTCATCATAGTTGATCCCCTCTTTTTATCTATGGCCTTTCGCAACTAGGCGTGTTTTGTATCTTTCAATCTCTCCTTTGGCGTTCATCTTTTTCTTGCAGACCCATTTTACTCCTATGGGTCGACATCCTTCCGGTAACTCCACCATTGCCTTTATCTCTTCATCCATCGCAGCTTTCCACCTCTTGTCTCTCAGGGCCTCCTCAAAAGCAATATTTTCTGCATATGCTAATAAGCAAACCAAATGCACTTCGTTTGTCGAGTTGTATAGATCTTGTAGACTCCGCATCCATGGTTGTCTCAACTCTCCTTCATTGTCGGATGTTTGAGAGATTGTTTGTGTGATTATTGGTGCAGTGGTTGATGGTTCTCCTTCATCTTCTCGTCATACCCGATGAACACATACTTCTTTCTTTTATCATCAAGTATGGTTCTTCTTTTGTTCGGTACGTGCACATAAGCTACACTACCAAACACCTTAATATGTGATACGGTTGGTTTATGGCCGCTCCAAGCTTCTTGCGATGTTTGATTTGCCAATATCGCATGTGGGCATCGATTTTAAATATATAGGACACATTGCACTGCTTCAGCCCAAAACTCCTTCAGCACATCTTTGCTCTTCAACATCGACCGAACCATATCGAGAATTGTACGATTTTTTCTTTCAGCCACACCATTTTGTTGAGGTGAGAAAGATGTGGTCAAGAATCTTTTGATTCCTTGTTCCTCGCAATAGCCTATGAAAGCGGTTGACATGAACTTTCCACCTCGATCCGACCGTAAAGCCTTGATGTAAAGACCAGTCGTTTTCTCCACTAGCACCTTGAATTTCTTAAACACCTCGAATGCTTCCAACTTTTCCTTCAAGAAATAAACTCAAGTCTTCCTTGTATAATCGTCAATGAAAGTGATAAAATACCTCTTCTCACTAAAGGACTTCGGTGTGATCGGGCCGCATATGTCGGTGTGTACCAACTCGAGAGATCTCCTTGCACGATATTCCGCCTTCTTTTGAAATGTACTCCTGGCTTGTTTGCCGAGTACACATCTCTCATAAAATTTCTTAGTGTAGTCCATGTTCGGTAGCCCATGGACTATTTCTTTCTTTCCTAACTCTTTTAGGCCGCCATAATGTAAGTGTCCAAACCATAAATGCCATAGCCATGCTTTGTCCTCTATATTTACTTGCAAAGACCTTTCTCGCACGTTCTTCAAGTTGAGTTCATTCTATCTTTTGCCATCTCCACGTGTGCGAGCAAACGACCATTCTTGTCCTTCAAGTGCAACATCCGATCTTGCATGAAGACCAAACATCCCTTCTCCAATAATTGACCCATGCTAAGAATGTCACTCTTCAAGTCGGGTACATAGTAGACATCTTCCATTGTTAGTTCCTTTCCATCCTTTTTTTTTAAAACGTATTTTTCCTCGACCTTTGACTTGAACCTTTGACGTGTCTGTCTTTAATCTCTTGCATATCAACAATGAGATGTTTGTGTCCACACATATGATTGCTAGCGCCAGTGTCGAGATGTGATACCATGTCGCTTTTCGGATTGGTGTCCTTTTGGGCCATCATGAGAACGCCATCGTCTTTCGTCTCATCTTTGGCGACTAGATTCACGTTTTCTTCCACCTTCTTCTCAGAATAGCATTCCTTTGCGTAGTGCCCATACTTGCCGCAGTTGTAACACTCGATAGTTGAACGATTCGACCGGCCACCTTTTCCACGACCGCATCCTCGTCCACGCCAATTTTGTTATCTAGTCTCACCCTTCTCTTCGTGATTATTTCCTCGATTGCGTCCTCTACTGCGACCAAAAGCATGACCTCCACGGCCATGTCCTCTTCCTCGGTTGTGTTGCGCGTATATTGTCTTATCCTCCTTGATAGTTATCTTCATTTATAAGGCCTCCTCCAAGACTTCTTGTGTCTTCTTCTTCTTCCTTTGTTCATGTGCCTCAAGAGAGCCCGTGAGTTCATCGACAATCATCTCTTTCAAATTCTTTGACTCCTCGATTACGCATACAACATTCTCAAAATTCTCAGTCAACGACCGAAGAATTTTCTCCACGACTTTTGCATTCGTGAGGGTTTCTCCATTGCATTTAAGATGATTCACCACCGTTTGCACACGCATGATGTAGGTTGATATATCTTCCAACTCCTTCATCTTCATGGCCTCCAATTCGCCACGAAAAGTTTGAAGCCGCACTTGTTTAACTCGGTCAGCACTCTTGAACACTTTTTGCAAAGTGTCTCATGTTTCCTTCGAAGTTGTTGCATCAGCAATCTTCTCAAAACCCGACTCATCTGCCGCTTGAAACATGAGATAGAGAGCAGTCTTGTCCTTCATTCGCTTATCTTTCAACGCTTTTAATTGATTTGTTGTCAAGGTGCCAGTGGCTCCTGTCTCCATGAAACCAGTTTCGACTGCTTCCCATGCATCTTGTGCACCAAACAACGCACACAATTGAATGTTCCAATTGTCGTATCGTCTTGGTGAGTCGTGGCAGGGCATTTGTCCCAACGATGTGCTCCCATAGTTCGACATGCTCTGATACCAATTTGATAACAAATGGAGTGATTATTTTAGAGAGAAAAGAAAATCACTACTCCAAGGCTTCTTCAATATTTGTATTTCACTCTTTTTTCTCAAATAAGCACAATACAATATTTATATTCTTAAATAAGGCTCTTAAAATTCTCACAATAATTAAAGTAATAAACATACTTAAAGACCTTAAAGACAAAATAGGAAACATCACATTAATTTCTGACATTTGGTTACTAAAAACATCATAACTTCTTCTAGAGAACTTCAAACGACTTGAAACTTGCGCCATAAAAAAGTAGACACTCGGGGCATCAAAATTCATAGGTCATATATTTAATTTGGTCGCCAATGGACCCTTCAAATCCTTGTTAAAATGCCCCAGAATGCTGACCGTTTTGAGTTTAATTCTCAACGGGAAAAACTAAGAAGAAAATTTGGGGAACAAGAAATAAGCTCTACAAATTGCTTTTTACTTTCTGTTTATATTCAATCAAAATGATCAGTCGAGATGGCTGATCTTCTTAGTCCATCTTTTTCTCAAAATCCGACGGGATGACGCACCTGGCATTTTATTTTCAAGGGATTTCTTGATTAAATTGGTTTTGGAATGTCTCAAATTTATTTACAAATTGTTGTGCACAGACAGATGGCAGCCAAACATCCTACGTCTTGGCTTATCTCATTCGTCCAACAATGAATTAGTTTGTTTCTTCAGGCTGGATCCACCTTTGGCGTTATGAATGCGCATGGGAATCTCTTCTACCAACTAAACCATGAAATTTTACATTTTTATTCACAGAATCAGAAATCCCTTCTACTATTGATCTGGGGTTGATCTTTCCGAGGAGGAGTCGAGTCCCAAGCACTTGAGAAACGCTATTCTTGCAAGTCTGAAATAATTGCAGGGGTGGAAATACGCATGGATTGGCCATGGCTGCCTTTCCCTCTCCAACGCGCCTTCTCCACCTCCCATGTTTCTTCTTCTCCACCTGCTTCTTCCACTCTCCCCTTCCATATTTGGTTGCCCTCCTTCTCCTACCTGCTAAAATAAACATCTTTGCCAATGTCACATTCTACTCTACATTTAAAGCCATCAACCATTCATTTTGTTCCTTCATAATCTCAAACCACTAAGTTAGATGCGATGGACATATAATCAATTCATCGAACACAACTAATATACTATTAGACTATGATCAGCAATCTTTTGAATGGATATTAAAAGAAGCCAATCTTGGAGGTTGCTATATTACAAAAGAAAAAAGTTGTAAAGAATAATGTTAATCAATATACTAAGACAAATCTAGGCATCCAGCTTTGATTTATGCAAAAACTAATAACAAAAAGCCAAACTCTTCCATGGTGATTAAATAAAAGGTGGGCCAGTCCAAATTCTTTGAAGAAAATACATATTTTTACTCGTAGTTTCAACCAGAGAAAGATCATCTTCTACCGGTTCTTATTTGATATGGAGTCAGTGCCGGTAAGTAAAATTCTAAGGAGAAAAAGGGACGATAGACACTTAATTCACAACCAGGAAGAACGTTGAAGAGCATCCAATCTGAAAGTCCTGCAACCTTTTATTCTCAAAATTATCAGTTTTGCTTCAGTTTTCTCTTTCCTAAAATATAGGCTGCTAAGGCACCAAAGTTTGACTTTCCTCGCTTAGCTGTTTTTCCAGGATAGGATAGTTACTCAACTAATTGAAGATAATCCTTAAAGTCCATTCCAAAATAATCAAAATTTAGGCTTCAAAATACTGATCATCCCATCCACATTCTCTCGCCAACCAAAGACAAAAAAATTGAGCAAAAAAACATAAGGAAAGATACAAAACCCAGATTAAAAAAAACATAAAAAAGAAAGGTGGAATGGAGGAATGATGGAGGTGAGTACATACCCGAGTAATATGTGAGGAATTAGTAAGAAGAATGGAGGTTTGGGGTTTGGGGAGAGGTATGGACTTTTGAGAAAGAACAGGAGGGGTGGATGGCGAAGCAGAAGTGGTGCAGAAATGGATAGTTTTGTGGTCGGAAAGATCGATGCTGAGGGAGTAGAGCAAGAGAATAAGAAGGAAAGTGATCAAGAGCTGGATCCATATTAGCCATGGAATTCTAGAGGTTTGCAGAGCCAGATCATCTCCGAAATCAAACATGGAGGGGATGGATTTCTGAGAGTGGAGAATCAGATGAAGAAGAAGAAGAAATGGCTTGGGTTCCTTTGCTTTTTAGAGAGAGAGATCGAGGGAGGTGTGACGTTAAAGGGGTCTCCTTTTATTTGTCTATGGGTAAAGGACAAATCAACCTTCGTAATTTGATATCAATGACAAGTCAATCATTATAATATTTTTTTTAATAAGTTAACCACTCACGTATGTTAAAATAACAAATCTAACATTACGTAGACGTTTAACATTAAAATCCCAACATTCGAATGCCAGAACGACCCACTCTAGCGTTTTGAAGAATTCAAAACGCCCAACGGAGGGCGTTCTGAATTTCTGAAGAATTCAAAACGCCCAACTTGGGGCGTTCTAAATTTCTGAAGAATTCAAAACGCCTAATGCGTGGTGTTCTGAATTTCTGAAGAATTCAGAACGATTTCGCAGCGTCTCATCTTCGCGGTCTGTCTATTTCTGTTTTCAGACACAGCGAATTTTGTGGTCTCTTATGGCTAAAAACTGCAAGAAATCGCAGTCCCTGGAGCAAGGGACCGCGAAATTCGAGGTCCCTTGAGCAACTAGAGACCTCGAATTTTGCGGTCCCTTGCTCCAGGGACTACGATTTCTCGCAGTCTCTAGCCATATAAAGACCGTGAAATTCGCTGTGTCTGAAAACAGAAATGGACAGACCGCGAAGATGAGAAACCGCGAAATCGTTCTGAATTCTTCAAAAATTCAGAACACTCCGCGTTGGGCGTTCTGAATTCTTCATAAATTTAGTATGCCCCGTTGGGCGTTCTGAATTCTTCAAAACGTCAGAGCGGGTCGTTCTGGCGTTCGGACGTTGACATTTTAACGTTAAACGTCTACGTGATGTTGGATTTATTATTTTAACATACGTGAGTAGTTAACTTGTTAAAAAAAATACCATAATGATTGACTTGTCATTAATCTCAAACTACGATTGTTGATTTGTCATTTACCCTTTGTTTATCAACGAGAGTGAGGTTACTTGGAATGGGTATAGCGACAAAAACATTAAATATTTGGGTCCCGTGGGGGTGTAAGGCACGCGCGTAGGCAGTCGGCAGTCCGGCGAGCAAAGATGGACATTTAAAGAGTCAAGGACTCCAGTAACAATTTTTAGCCAACCCTGTCGGAAAGATTTGATCTTTTTTAAGCACACTACCTGCAGTTGAACATGTCCATTCTTGATTTTTTTATTTTTTTGTGTTTATCTTTAGTTCGGTTACATTTAACGTTAGAATAGTACATTTTTATGTAATGAATCACTTTCTTCTCCTGGATTTGACCATAGATTGTTATGGTCTCCTAAATCTATTCTGGACCATGAATTACTAACAGCCTAACAAAACACACAATCTCTCTGCTTTTCTCTCTCTCGCTCTGCGATTCTGCCTCTCTCTCTTCCTAGTTATCTCCCATCATTTGGTTGATGCATGAAACTCCATTGATGGGGGATCAGACATACGCTGGCAGCTCCACCTCCTCCCAAGATACCCCTCTGTCTGGAAGACCCTCCTCCCTCGTCCAACCTTCTAAAAAGAAGCACAAAACCAAAGTATTCCGTGTCTTCCGTTCAGTTTTCCGGTCGTTTCCGATCATAACACCGGCATGCAAAATCCCGTCCCTCCCCGCCGGCCTACATGACAGCCTCCGGACAGTCTCCGGCACGCGCATCACAGGAACTCTGTTCGGGTATCGGAAAGGGCGGGTCAGCCTGTCACTGCAGGAGAACCCACGGTGCCTACCGAGCTTGGTGGTGGAGCTGGCGATGCAGACGAACGTGCTGCAGAAGGAGATGAGCTCGGGGATGGTGAGAATAGCGCTGGAGTGCGAGAAGAGGCAGGAGAAAGAGAAGGAGAGGACTCGGCTGATGGAGGAGCCGCTGTGGACGATGTACTGCAACGGGAAGAAGACGGGGTACGGGGTGAAGAGGGAGGCGGGGGCGGAGGACTTGGAGGTGATGGAGGTGCTGAAGGCGGTGTCAATGGGGGCGGGGGTTCTGCCGGGGAATTCAGAGGTGGAAGGTCCAGAGGCTGAGCTGGCGTACATGCGGGCGCATTTCGAGCGGATCGTAGGATCTAAAGACTCGGAGACGTTGTATATGCTGAGCCCGGAGGAAAACAACGGCCCCGAGCTCAGTATTTTCTTTGTACGGATTTAGTCCTAAACTCCAAAAATTTTAAAAAATTCAATTTTTTATTTATTTTTATTATTTTTAATTTAAATTCTTTGAATATCATAATCCTCGTTTGTATGTATGTATGTATGTGGAATGATGGAATATATCATTCATGTATTCCAAACTTTGACATGTCGCCTCAACTGGACTGGACTGATCATAGTGGAAGCCAATGAGCAAAGTTTTAAGTTCACACCATATATTTTTTGGGAAAGGATCAATTAAGCTAAATGATGAACCAACATTATTCAAATGTTAGAAGAAATGGGAGTAGATGTTTGATAAATTTTGGCCTTATTTTGAACAAAAGACCGGGAATACGAGAGGAGAGGTTGGAGTATAATTATTTGGTAGTTTCCATTTCATTTTAAAATATTCTTCCACACTACTTAAAATGTGAGGAGTAACGATAGTCATGTCATTTATCAATTAGTTTGATTTCTTTTTGTTTTTAAGAACCAAATCAACTCAAACTTGTTTGTTTCAAGTAGCCCGTTCCCATGGATCACTCTGATCGCTAGCTGGAGCTCTGTTCTTTCCGAGAAGACATGTATTTGACAACAGAAATGGACACTTTGTTTATCTTTTGGTCCCGAACCAATAATTGACGTGCCCATATTTAAAATTGAAATTAGGGAAATTGAAATCAGTGAAATTAACACCACAGACTCTATAGTCTATAATCAACGATAAGTTAAACTTTGAAAAAATTTTGCGTATAACTAAAATTCTGAACTATGGAAAAAGAACGCCGGTTACTTCACAGTCACGTTTCTTATCTAAATCCGTCGATGTTAACGCCTCAGTTTTGTTAGCGCAAAGGACTGTAGAATGGAGCCGAATGACGTCAATTATCGGGGGACGAGGGACGTCCCTCCTGCCTATTGGAAGACGGACGGACGTTGGAACAATTATCTAGCGATGGCGGATGATCGTCAATGGCCATTGGATCAAGGCAGGACGTCCCCCACTCGAAATTGACGGCCAGGATAAAATCAATCATTTTCCAAAGGCTATGGCGGACGATCATCTATAGCCGTTGGAAAGAGGGATTGACGTCAACGATGGAATCTGCCACTTTCCAAAGGCGATGGCGGACGATTGTCCATGGCCATTGGATCGAGGAAGGGATGTCTCTCGATCAGAATTAACAGCTATGATGGACTCCAAATTCTTTAACGTTGAAGGGTCACATGCAAGGCATCCGCGTTTTTAAAAGGCACAAATTCCCTCAATTAAGACGGACGTCCCTCCACCAAAACAGACGTCCTTCATCACATATCAAACATCTCTTGTCCAGAAACGGACGTCCCTCGACCCAAGACTACGTCGTTATGCTCATTACTGTAACGACCTATTTTTATTTACTTTGAAAGTCATGTAAATTTAAAAACTCTTTCTTTTATAAAATCAGAGTGAGACTTTTCTTTATAAAACCTTATCGTTAAAAATCTTTACTTAAAACATTTATCAAATTATAGCATGAGTAATAAAATCATTTTATGAAAACCAACGGAATTAAGACAATACGATAAAGAATATTAAGTAATTTGCAAATCCTTTTTTACAATTAATTTCCTCTTTAAGCTCTTTAGCCTAGCCAGCCACAAGATCCATCGTGCAAATACTCCATCCACGACTACAATCTGTTCTCGCACATATACCTACATTACGGGGAAAACAATGAGCCTAATGCCCAGCAAGAATCAGAATTTATGCAATGCAAATGATGCATGACCACACGATGCATTACAGAAGAGAGCCGTATTTCTTCTGGAACTCAGGGTAGAATACTCTCAGGGTCATGTGGCTGAACCATTTCACTCTGATGGGGAAATATATCCATCGGGGGTGTTCCACATGCCGATATCCTCACTTTTGTTAAAGACGTTAGGGGTTTCAGAACGGGGTAAAGGTGAACCCAGCTTCCACGTAGCCAACTCTAAACCTACCACTCCCTACGTGGGAGGAATTCTACCGTATGGAAGTGTCACCGATCACCCGAACCCCCACACGCCTATTTACATATATTAGGTATGACACACATTATGTAAGTAATTTCATAAATCCTAGAGTGATGCATGAATGCTACAAATAAATCATAGAAATAACGTGCAAGAGAACATCCAAGATATAAGTGCATAGAAGTAACACAACCATTAATTGCATGCAGAAATCATAATAATTACTATTAACAAAGCGAGTGAAACGAAACAAACATAAGCATGTTATATCTATGCAAACAGGGGCAATGTCCATTATCAGTTTAGTTATTGACAGTTATGAGTAAGGTTAACGACTTTAATTTTATCCGCAAGATTCACATTACAGGCATGCTTCCAATGCGATGAATACTAAACATGAGCAGGTGGACGATTTATATATTCCAATTTCATACTTGGTGACACTCAATTTAGATCCATGCTCAAACGATGATATTTGTAAAACTTCAACTATGTAAACAAAGTCATAATTAATGTCACACTTAAGTTTTCTCCTTTGTGCTTTCCACTATTAGATTCCAACATCCATGTTTGTCACTTATGAGTAAGGTTTAAGCAGTGACAGTCTATAATAGCATAACAGTTCCAATCTATAACAACTTATCAGGACTTAAAATTTCCAATTCAAACATTTCACAACAAGCAATATAGTGGCAGTTCATGATTTCCAGCAAAATCAACAGAAACATAACAATCCACCAAATCCTAACCCGTAATGTAGGGCCTTCTTAGGCCAAAACAAATCCCAATCCTTACCTCAATATTCCAGCAGCCAAATTCCAGTAGCAACTATAAAAATGTAAGCAACAATAGTTAACGTCTCAGACCTTCCAACTTCTAGTAATGCCTAAACAATATAATGCTAAAGATTAGTTCCACATTCAAAAATCAGTTCAGTCCAAATTCAAAAGTCCACAACCGATTCAATATTTCAAAAACAAATTCTTAACTTTGCTTCGATTCACGAGTGTTCAGCAAGATTCCAACAGAGCTCACCACACTTCACACCACTCTTCACTTAGTTCTTCTCTTCACTCACCAACCACTTCACAATTTCTTTCCTTTACAAAGCACACTCACAATCTCCAGCCCTTATAGGCGTAGACGAAAAGGGGAAGAAAAAAATCTAGCTGCTGCAAGGAATACTTTTACAGAAGATGGCAAAGGATAAGCTGCTGCCAAATTACCCAAATCAAGAGAAAGTGGTCCATTAACCATGTACCCCGTGGAAAAGCTTCCACAACCTAGGGAAGGATGGAAGTGCAGTAGGGGAGGACTGGAGAGAGTGTCTGTTGTGTGTAGATTTAGAAATCGGAAGAGAGAGACTGAATTTAAATGAGTTTCTCGAAAATCCCCGATGTTGCGGATGAGTCGAGTCAAGTAGTCCGCAGTACTCGTCTGCATCATCTGAAAGTCGATTTGGGATGAGAAATGTGTCCCCAGCCTGTGTCCGTACCGTCCGCAGGTGCCTTGCAGACACGACATGACGTCCGCATGTGTCGTCCGCATCATCCGAATTGTCCAAAATTTAGGACAGATTTATTCGGACGCTGCTCTGTGTCGTCCGCAGTGATCCGTCAGCGTCCGCAACCCGACTTTTGTACATTTTTCCTAAGTTTTTCATATTTAGTTCATTTTCCAACAATGACCCTCAACTTTCCATGCACAACTTATGTTCACTGTTGCATAATTTGATGTAATATTCATATATTAAGATTATCTAAAATTATTACATCATCAAAGAGGAAAAAGTATTTTCGGGGTATTACAATTACAGACATTGCTAGCCTCACAATGGACGTCTCTCATCATAAGACGTTGTCATTCATTCGGAAACAGATATCCATTTTTTTTCAAGGGAGGTCCGTTCGTGTTCGAAGGACTTCTCTGAACGCTAAACAACATCATTTCTCATCTCGATGGACGGTCCTCATTTAGTTGCGTGAACTTGAACCATTGCAACTCTGACTACATAATCGTGAAGGACGTCCCTACGAGCACAAACAACCCTAAATCCCTAAACACAATTGAACTACCAAGTTTTTTAGTGTTGCACATCACATGGCGTCAAGGAGTGTTGCACCATCCATTGTTGAAGAATCCACTAACTACTGAATGGAAGTGGATCCTATTTTGGCAGTCGAGACCGATGAGCAACGTTGGTTCTATCATGAATTTGGTATAGAGGTGCATTCAATCTCGACATCTCTAGACTCAGAACTTCGTTCAATATGGGACTCAGATCCTGATAATTGGGTAAAGATTATGCATCCTCAACTAGAATGTTCATCCTCGGAGCTCTATCTAGGGAAGAAGTGTAGTTTGTTGAATGAAATTAGAGAACAAATGGTTGATTATGCTTTGAAGAATGAGCACAAGATAAAGTTCATCAAAAGCGAACATCATTGGTTAACTGCCGTGTGCAAGGATGGATGCAGTTGGCGGCTTCACGCTTTAAAAATGAAAGGTGAACTTACCTTTTAAATTAAGAGTTATAATGAGGTGCACACATGTGCATGACAAATGGAAAGCCAACACGCTTCTGTCAAATGAGTGGCAAACCAATATTTGGATAGGTTAAAAAGTCAGCCCACGTGAGACATTCCTTCCCTTATGAGACTGTCAAGAATGACTTTAATGTCAACATTACCCTAAGTCTTGCCAAAAGGGCCAAGAATTGAGTCTTGAAACTGAACGAAGGGGATGGTGATGAATAATAAAAGCGACTGTAGTTGTACGTAGAAGAAATTCGAATATCCAATCCCGGCAACACATTGTTGGTGGTGGTAGATATGCATAATCTTCCTCCTCGTCCAAGTCCAATATTAAAAAGATATACATGTGTTTGGATGCATGCAAGAGAGGTTTGAGGAAGTATGGTAGACTTGTTATTTGCCTAGATGGTTGTCACCTGAAGAGGTCGTGCCCAGGCCAGTTGCTCATAGCTATCAACATTGACAATAATGATGAAATTTATTTAGTTGTTATGACACTTGTTGAATCAGAATGCATATACTCATAAATTCTGTTTTTGTGTTGCTTACTTTTGGACATAGACAGTGAGATAGGCAGGGGATGGACATTTATTTCCGATCGACACAAGGGGTTGGTGTTTGCTTTCGAACAATATGCACCAGCAGCTGAACATCGTTTTGGCCTCAGACACTTGTATGCCAATTTTAAAAGATAATTTCCATGCAATTTGTACAAAGATATCTTGTGGAAGGTAGTTAAGACCACAACATCATCGTAATTTCAGAAAGAAATGAATAAACTACTTGTGGTTGACCAGACAACACACGTATATCTACAAAAAATCAACCTGAGGTGTTAGTCAAAATATGCTTTCAGTTTCGTCCCAATGTACGACATAGGCCTCAATAATTTGAGTGAGTGCTACTGTAATACTCGGAACTTTTGGATCATATTAAGCTTAGACTAAGAATGATAATAATTGTGAATTATTGTAGAATACGGGATGATTTTATTATAGAATGTAATACCCCAAAAATAAGTTAATATAATTAGTAATGGATATTGGAATGGATTGAAGATTTATTACATGTTAAGTGGTAGATTATTGGTTAGAAGATTATTAAATTAGTAAACAAAAGAAAGGGTTAAGTGAGCAAAATGGCGGTGGCGTATAAGCGAGTGGGCGATGTGGAATGGGTCGATCACATGGATCAACTGGTTGTGCATGGCGAAGAAATGGCAATGCCTAAAATGATGGCAAGTCATGTTGGTCCGGTCGATCATGTGATCGACCGGGAATGTTGGATGGTGGTCGATCATGTGATCAACCGACCTCACTGTGAATCCCAGAAATTGCTTTTGAGCGTTGTGGCGATCGATTGGCTGATCGACCGGGACTCTTAGCTTGCGGTTGATCGGGAGATCGACCAACTCCAGTGGACTTTCTAGAAATTGAGTTTTCAAGCATTGCTCTAGTCGATCATGGGAGAGATCGACCGACACTAAAGGAAAATGTGAATCCCGAGATTGTGTTTTCTAGGATTTCTCTGCATGTTCTCCTTTACAAATGGTAGTTCATATGAAGGGTTAGGTGAGATATTTGGGGTTATGTGAAGCATATGTGGGATGCTTTTGGAGAAATAGAAATAGAGAGAAAGAGAGAGAGATTCTTGGAGAAAGAGAGGAGAAAGTCGAGAGAGAGATAGAGAGAGAAAAATAGCAAAGGGAAGAGAAAGAGTGAGAAGTCTCTGAAGAGAAATGAGCTGAGAGAATGTTCTGTGAGAAATAGAGAAAGAAGAGAGGAAGAGAAAGAGAGAGAAAGGAGAAGTCTAGAGCAGACGGTGAAAGCTGAAAGAAATAGGAGAAGAAAGAAGAAAAAGAAGAAGGGGGATGGAGAAGCTCCCTGCTTCTCTCTGGTCTTCTCGGCTACTGCAAGTATCAAACTTTCTTCATGCTATCTCTTAAGGTTTTTGTAATGGATATATTGGAGGAAGTAGATGAGTGATGAAGTTGCCTATTTATTTATATTACAGCACCGTTATTGGAAGATTAAAATTTCTACCATGGAATGATGTTCTATGTTGTGATTCCTTACTGTCATGTTTTGTTATTGTTGAAGAATATTGTTGAGGTTATGCTATTGTTTTGGTAAATAAGTTTTGTTTGGATTATGAGGTAGGGAATAAGGATTTCATATAGTCCATGTTGTTCCTACTTTGCTAATTATGAAAAATATTAATGGGTAGACTTTCATTGGTTAAGTGTTCATCCTATGTTCTATTAAATGGGTTATGCATCTACAGTTTGATTGTGGGTTACAGCTTACTGAATGTAGTGAAGTGATCACATTTTGATATATGTATATGTTAGCCTAAGTGTGTTAGGCGTATTTATATTTTGATGATGAGCAATTTAAGTAAAGTGTAAAAGTTGTTTATTCGTTGAATTTATAGATATCATATTTAGTGTTTAAATTGGAAATACCCTTAATCAAGGGTATTGGGAATGTTTAATATGTTTCTCTACGTCTATGCAGGAGAATGGAAGGTTCATATGACTTAGAGGAAACGTTTTGTGCAACTACAAAGTGGCCTATACAAGTGTGGACGCATGCGGACTGATGGCGGATGGCACTGACGTGTCCGCACGAAGAGGATTCAACGTCCTCAGTTCAATCTGAGGACGCCATTCAGCATCACCAAGAGAACAGTGTAGAAGCGGACGAGACGGACGGCTGCGGACGAGACGGACGGCTGCGAAAGAGATATATTGGCGTCCGCTTTGAATCTGTCCATTTCGATGACATGCGGACGGTGTCATGCAGACGCTGCGGACGGAAGGATTGGCGTCTGCTTTGAATCTGTCCAATTCTGGGAAACGCGGACGATAGACGCGGACGATGAGTTGGCATCCGCAAATACACAGAAATCAGCAACTGCTATTTTCCAACATTCGACTGCGGATGATCCTAAAGGAGTTTAGGACGTCCGACATCCGCAAATACACAGAAATCAGCAACTGCTATTTTCCAACATTCGACTGCGGACGATCCTAAAGGAGTTTAGGACGTCCGCACTGGGAAAATTATAAATACCTGGACTGCGAAGAAGAATACACACCAAGCAATACAAAGCAAAGTTCTACCGAATTTTTGACTCAATCATTGTGCACGAATTTGAGTGGTAAACACATCCTCCAAAGTATTTGATTGAGATCAATTGATTGTTGTGAGGATTGTTGTAATTGAGAGCTTGAGAATTTTTGTGAGAAAATTGTATCCTAGTGAAAAGGGTAATGCCCTACAATCAGTTTGTTGTAACGGTACAATTGACACCCGTGCAAGATCAATCATCTGTAACCGGACGTGGTTTGTGGAATATACCTTCAAGGGAGAACCTTGGAGCGCGGATATAGGCGTGCTTGGCCGAACCGCGTCAACAACTCGGTGTCGAATTTTCTATCCTCTTCTTAGCTTCTTGTTAGCATTGTGTTAATTGAATTTCTTTCTTGTGATATACTCGATATTGGTTAGAAAATCTATTATCGCACGAAAAAATTTAATAAACCTAATTCACCCCCCCCTCCCCCCCCCTTTTTAGGTTAATTTCGATCATACAATATATACTGTTGAGGATAATGATTTGAAGGTAATAACCTGTGTTTGGATTTACTTGTCTATCTCACTTACTATTAAGCAATGAATAGGGAATAATGGTATAGACAATGTTGATGGTTATTGATGATTAAATGTTATTGATTTGTGAAGGTATTGTGAAGGCTAACTCGAAGTGCTAAACTCCTTAAAGCTTCCAGGTAAGCGATATTGTTTGTGTTTTGCCGAAAGGCCTACATCGTAAGAGTTAGGACTTGTTTGCTAACTGTATTTACTAGATGTAATAGGTTGTGATGTGCGAACAAAAGGGGTTTAGATCTGACCTATAGAGTATGATAATAATGGATGAGGATTGGCAGTCGGTGGATGTCCTTTGTAGCTGGACGGACGTCCCTTACAGTGATCGTCGGGTAGTTGCTAAGGCAGACAGATGTCCGTGTGAGATATCAGACATCTCTTGTTGGCGGATGAAGGTTGGATGGACGTCCCTTGTAAAGGTCGGACGTCCTTCTTTGACAAGTGATATTTGTCCGTTGTTAATCCGGTGAACGGACGTCCACAGGAGCAGAACAGATGTCCTTTCTGGCTCAGATGAAAGTAGATGCGTTGAATATGTGAATGACGGACGTCCCTTAGAAGAGACGGACGTCCTTTGGAAGAGACGAACATCCCTTTGGAAGAGATGGATGTCCCTGGAGGGCATAGCTGGGAATGCGCCTGGCGAATGGACGAGAGCGACAGACTTGGATGTCATTTCCTTATTTGAATTAGGAAAGTTTCCTCTCGACTATGCTTGGTTCCACTTAGAATTGAGTTTAGGAAAGTTCAATGATCTTTCTAAGCTTTCTTCTTTTTTTTTCAATGAACAAGAACATGATAAAGATTTTCTTAACTAAGAATAACCTTTTGAAGAAAACTCGTGATATGACGCACACGGGGTTTTTCGGATATAACTCACCAAAGAAGGTTTTATGAAAAAGGAATCTCTCCAATTTCAAGGACAAGAAAAAAAAACTTTTGTATTCAACTCTGTCTCTTAAACATAACACTAGTTGACTTTATATAGCCTTTTACAAACATAAATTAGGAAATAAATAAATAGGAAACCTTCTAGATATTCGGTCCTTAGTTGGCCGATTAGTATAAGCTAATTTAGTAACTTTCTAAATTCATGACTTTAGTAACTCTCAGCTTGCTTTGTCTTCAAGGAAGGTGGTTTCTTTGGTAGCTTTCCTATCTTCAATTTCGCCATGTGTGATGTTACTAAATAATGTTCTTCTTGGGCTTCTTTCCATTGTAACAAGTGTATGGGCTTCCCTTGATCTTCACGGTTGGGAAGCTCATCCAATTGGTTGTTAGACTTGATGACTCTTGACTTTGACTTCACGGATGGTGGATTCATGGAGGGGTTTATTATTGCATCAGGTTGTGATCATGTCTTGAGGATGTATTGATGCTTGCTATTTGATGTTGTGTTCATTAGATTTAGGTTCTTTAAGTTAAGGAATTTAATATTGATCATGTTCTAAGGATTAAATTGAGGATATAGAATTGTATGCATTCACATGCACTTCATGCATCACGGTTTTTAAAATGTTACAAAAATGGTTTTAAGCATGGTTTTTGAAAAGGAAATTAAATGTCAATAAACCTAAATATGTGTGATGAGATGTGGGTTCTTGAGTTGGCCACTCTACCTTGTCAAGTTTGATATCTCTAACGCCTATATGGGTAAACGAAACTAAAGTCAAGATCAAGGAACTAAAGTTAAGTAAATGATAAAGTAAAATCAAGTAAATGGTAAAGATAAAGTTAAGATCAAGAAAAACGAAAACATAAAACTGTATATGTTTTTATAAAAGCAGCATAGCATGTGCATTGCATATTTAACATCGCTTAATGAGCCTTAGGCTCGTAGTTAAGTCTTGTGATGTAGGTGCATGCGAGATAGAGTTAAGAAGCAGTTGACGAAGGATTTGCACGCGCCGACCTTGTGGCTGGCTAGGCTAAGGATTAAGAGAATGTAAAAGGTTTTGTAAAGTTATTGATAAACGTATAAAGTTATTATTGTTTTAAGTTAATCAAAGTTTTCCAAGTTGTAAAAGTTTTTAAGAAAAAGATTTTATTTATCATCTTTGAATGGTTTTAAGAATGAAAAGTCTTCTGCTACGCAAAAGTTTTAATTTTGCTTGCTTTTTAAAGATAAATACCTTTTAAAAATATCATGTTTTAATAAAGGAAAACCATATCGTTACTATAACATCCCAATTTTCGTTTCACACTCCAATAAAATTTTCTCATTTAAAACTTATCCAAAAAGGCTCAAGAAAAATATTAGAGTGATATATATGCGGAATAATTAAAATATTAAACTGTTCTTAAAAACAACATCGTCAAGCAACTAGTTTTAAACATTTAAAAACCCACAATATAAAGTCTTTGAACATATTTAAATATTTTTATTCTTTAATGAGCCATAACTCCCAAGGTCATTCCGCGTTTGGTAACACAAGTCTGCATCGCATCATACTTCTTCTATGTTCACTTCATAAAAATTACATTCAATACCTACATCACAAGAGGGATAATGAGCTAAGAAATATAAATGAAATGCAAATATAAATGCCTATGACAACTCTATATGCACATGTCTGATAGAAAAGAACATATCCCTTCTCTTTAATTAAAGTTTCACTTTCAACCAGAACATTGGAGATATTTCTCACAGAGAGATAGATACATCCTCGGGATACAACTTGAGCAGTAACTCCTGAGCCATCCTTACATGTGAGGAGGCAAGTTCTCTTAAACAGATCCATCACCATACTCCCCAACCCCCAAATGTCTATTTACATATATTAAATCTATTATTATCTCATGCAATGCATGATATGCAACCCTAACTGACATGCCTATATGATATGAATGAATGTCACACAATAGTTCATATATCATAAGAAAAATAATACAATGAATCAAACAATAAGGCAAGAATCATGAATCAACTATGATTTAGTACTATGCATGTTGTCACTAACATATTATCAAAGCAGGAAATTAACATTTTTCACAAACAACCAATGCAACATTAATTATAATGCATCTGTAAATAAATTTTATATGTTTAATACTCCGATTGCCTGTAATGAATTTAGTAAAGATAATTGAAAAATTAATTTTGTTGATTAATGTACGACACATATAATAAGGCAAGAATCATGAATCAACTATGATTTAGTACTATGCATGCTGTCACTAACATATTATCAAAGCAGGAAATTAACATTTTTCACAAACAACCAACGCAACATGAATTATAATGCCTCTGTAAATAAATTTTATATGTGTAATACTCTGATTTTCCGTAACGAACTTAGTAAAGATAATTGGAAAATTAATTTGGTTGATTAATGTACGACACATATATTTCACAAACACACACACATATAATTATATGTTAATTAAATTAGTTAACGCACACACACATACATATATATAATTATATGTTAATTAAATTAGTTAAAGTAAAGTAAAGGAATGGATTAAAAATGAAAAGGAAGAAGGGTTGAATAGGTTTTCCATATTGGACCGGTCTGGTTTTGGGAAGAAAAGAGGGGGAAGGAAGATTAAGAAGAACCGTGGAAAAAATTTAAAGAGAAAGAGAGAGGAGGCAGGGGAGAGAATGCGAGTAAGGGTGTTCAAACTGAACCGGAACCGAAGAATCAAACTGGAATCGGTCAATTCCATTCGGTTCTGGTCGGTTTTAAACATCAAAAAATTGAAATTCGGTTCCTAATGCTGAGAACGGGGAATTTGCAATTGAGTTTTCGGTTTTGACTTCTCAAAACCGAAACTACCAAAACTGAACCGAAGGCTTTACTCTTTAGGTAAGGTTTCTCTCTGCACTTCTGTTTTGTCTTCTCAATTCTTCCCAACTCCCGTCATCCGCATTCCGCTGAGTGTTCGATCGTCTTCGTCTTCGTCTTCGAGTCGGACTCTTCGTCGTTCGTTCGTTTCGTCTTCGCCTTCGGTCGTCGTCACTCGCCTCTGTCCTCTCGGCCGTCACTTGCCAATCACCTCTCACCCAGTCACCCTCAACCCTCCGACTCTAGTGCAGACTGCAGATTGCTTGGTAAATTTGATCAGATCAATTGTTCTTCATTCTCTCTGTTCTTCGTTGATTAGATTAACTGTTCCAAAGTTGGATCTGGATTCTGTATTCTCTCTATTCTTTATTGATTAGATTAATTGTTCCAAAGTTGGATCTGGATTTTGTTTTCGAGCAGAAGGGGGAAATCGCAAAAGCTGTCAAAGAAGAGCTATAAAAGGTTACCATTTCGTCTGCAAAATACGAGATTATTTCTCGTATTATAGATAAATGTGTTATTGACCTTCAATCCATTTCGTCTGGTTATGGGTTTGAGATTGTGCAGACTCTAATCATCGATATCGAACCAAACCCACGCCTGAATTGAGCTATGAATGAAATCAATGCTGGTAAATTTTGGTTTTTGTTATTAGAAAATGTAGTTTACTGCTAGGAAGAGTTGTGCATAATCTG
This sequence comes from Begonia loranthoides, assembly GCA_022433065.1. Classification (NCBI taxonomy): domain Eukaryota; kingdom Viridiplantae; phylum Streptophyta; class Magnoliopsida; order Cucurbitales; family Begoniaceae; genus Begonia; species Begonia loranthoides. The sequence goes on from CM039483.1 coordinate 19,745,356, forward strand.
TTTTTGTATATTTGTATTTTGGACTGGAAAGCTTGTTGTTTACAATTGAAAAAAAAAATTTAATAAGGAATGAATAAAATTAAAGGAAGGGAAAACAGGAACCGAAAATTCAGTTCGGTTCCGATTTTCTATACAACCGGTTTCGGTTTTGAAATTACAAAACCAAAACCAATCGGTTCGATTCGGTTTCACGTCGAAACTAAACGGAACCGGACCATGCACACCCCTAAATGTAGGCGAAGGAGACGAAGCTCCCGTGGAGAGCTAGACTTCAACGGAGGCTTCTTCGCGAAATGGGTGCGATGGACCAACGCTCAAATGGCGGCGTCGAGCTCGGGTAGGCGTGGATGTCGCTGCCTAGTCCGCTGGATCGTGGTGCTAGGGCTTAAAGTAGCTGAGCCGCGGGAACAAACGAACGGAGCTCTCGTGAGCTGGGAATTCGCAGAGCCAAACCGAGGTATGTATTACAGTAGAATTTATACTCTGTTAATTCGGTTCTGCAATTGGTGATGCGCGTGGAAATCACAGAGACGAAGTGGCAGGGACGAACGCAGTGGGTGATCAACCCATGAGCTCTGCATTAGACTGGTAGCCGGTTCCACTGGGTTTGCCCGGCCTGGGGAGGAGTGTGATCTCGATAATTTCATTCTCCATAATTCCTCCACATAGGCTCTCTTTACAGATGGCAGTTGGGAATGGGTGTTAGGTGAGTTTTTATGGAGATTGTAGAGGCTTATATGAGAAACCTTCTATGTACAGCGAAGAAAAGGGAGAGGTGAGCTCTCGGGAAGAAAACAGAATGGGAGAAGAGAAAGGTGGAAGTGAGCTCTCTTGAAGGCAAGAGCCATGAGAAAAAAAAAAAAAAAAAAAGAGTGACAGAGGGAGTCTATAAATGGAGAGCTTCTGGTGATGAGGTGAAGGCCGACTGTTCTGTGAAAGGATAAAAAGAGAAAGAAGAGAGAAGCAGAGTGAGGAGAATGTTCTATGTCAGAGAAAGAGCAAAAGAAGAAATGGATGGCTGTTTCCTTCTCAGGTCTTTGAGATTCTTCAGGTAAATGCTCTCTGTTCCTTTGGGTTTGATGTTCTATTGATTGGATGCTACTTTTGTTGCTTGCTGCTTATTGGTTTCATGAAGTGGACATATTGTGTATGTATGTTGGATTAAGTCCTCCTTCACCGATGAAGTTAAAGTTAAATGTTCTGTAATTTCTAAAAGTGTGTTACTGTATTTGATGTTGTTATTGGACATGAAGAATGGATGTATGCTTCTTTGTCTGAAGTTGGAGGTGAATTGTACTCTGTCAATTGTGTTTGTTGGTGTTAATGGATAATGAAATATTGCCCTGTTCTAATAATTATTGCCGTGAAGTCCTATCGAGAGTTCACTGTTATGGTGAAGTTAGGAAATGAAACTTGTAAAATGGTTAATGATGTTAGGATTATTGTGTTTAATTTACATATTCTAGATATTATGGTATGTGATAGGTGTAACGCCCCGTTAATTTAAAAATATTTTTTTCGTTTTAAAAATACGTCATATAAAATTTTTCGTTTAATTTATTCAACATTTGAAATGCATTTTAGAAGAAAACAAAATCAGAGTAAATAGTGCGGAATAATAGTAGAGATTCAAAACATAGTTCAACAAAATATAGTTCAATTGTCCACAAAAGTCCCAAAGTCCTTACCTACAAATATTAATAGTATTCAAAATACCATAACATAAAATTACCAAAATAACCTTCCCTCAAAATACTATCATCACTAATCTCATAGGAGCCACACCCAGTAGGTCAAATCGACTGATAACACGAGGGGTCATCCTGGAACGCTTCCTCCACAATGGGAATGTCATCATCAAAATAATCACCTACATTACAGGGAAAACAATGAGCCTAACGCCCAACAAGAATCAGAATTTAAATGCAATGCAAATGATGCATGACCATACGATGCATTACAAAAAAGAACCGTATCCTTTCTGTTGGGCCAGAGTGTCGAATACTTCTGGTGGTCATGTAGCTTAACCGTAACTCCGACGAGGAGTCACACCAATAGGGGTGTCACTGCATACCGTCACCGATCACTTTTGTTAAAAACATTGGGGATTTTAGAACAAGAGAATTGAGAATCTTAAGATTCTCGTAGCTTAATCGTACCTTACTGCCCCTTACGTGGGAGTAGGCACTCCAATAGAGATGTCATCACAAGAACCATATGTAACGATGCAAATGATGCATGACCCCTACGTGGGAGTAGGCACTACAATATGTAACGATTTTATAAATCCTAGGGTGATGCATGAATGCCACAAAATAAACCAAGGAAATATAACACACAATAGAACATAACAATTTCAAATGTGATTTACAAATATAAGTTCAATTTGAAGCATTGTCATTATAACTAGGTTTTACAAGTTTTTGAGGCATTCATTCTACCAATATGAGCAAGGTAAAAGCATATCCAATTCCAATCAAAAACAGGATTCAACTCATCTCTATCTCAACTATTCCATGTGGATTTCCAGATTTAATCCAGTCAATAAATTTGTTAACATGCCTACAATGCAATTATACATAATAAGAATAGTTCATATCATCAAGCAACCTATCATCTCAACGTTTATTCTACCCTTTCTCTTTGATAGTAACAAGAATGGTAACTTCAACTTCAACTCCAATTTCATGTCTTTTCACATTTGATGGCAACTATCAAATATATAGCAACGACAAACAGACTAGGATTTCCACAATCATCAAATCAACCTTTCATTGTTTCACACTATCAAATTTAACGGTCCATGAGTGTCACTAAAACAAATCAAAGCTTGACAGTTTGAATGAAATTATAGCAGGTCCAATATCTAGCAACAATTTCCACAGAACATTTCCTTTCAAGCAAAACATTTCATAGCATATTAAATCACTCAAAACCCATAATGTGGGGTCTCCTTTGGCCAACTACAATTCCAATTCTTACTTCAAGTTTTCCAGCAGCTGAACCAACGACCAATCTACAGTCAAAACAGCAACCAGAAGAAGGTTTTCCAATTTTCCACCCTTCACACATTTCCTAACCAGATACAACATTAGAGATTAAATTTACTACTCATAACCTCATAACCACTTGTCTTGAGATGTTGAAGATTCACAACTAAATTGACAACCAATCATTACCTTTTCATCACTTCACTGGTGGACAGTAATTTCCCAGACAGAGTAATACTCCAATACCACTCCACAACTCACTACACTTCACTCAATCCACACTCTACTTCACACTCACAACACAATTCCTTCACGTTCACAATCTTACTCACACCCACTCACGTTTTCCAGAGAGGGATACAAAGGAGAAGATTTACCTATATAGGCGAAGGAGAGAAGGAAAACGTCAGTTGCAACAGAGGATAACCTGCAGGATGATTGATCGTAGTTCAACCCAATGAAGGGAGGTTCATTGAGGAGATATTAGGTGGAAGGCTTCCACACCTATGGGAGAGGCCTAGCGTCGCAGCTGGAGAATAGGGGCGAGAGGACTTGATGTGTAAGACACAAAATCGGAAGAGAGAGAAGGATTTATAAATGGGTTTTTCCCAGATTTTCCTTAGCATTCGGGCGAGTCGAGTCATCCATAGACTCGTTCGCATCCATCCGAAACTCGATTTAGGACAAGAAAATGAGTCCCTAACCTTCGTCCGTACCGTCCGCATATGACATTCAGACAAGATATCTCATCCGCACGTAGCGTCCGCAGACGTCCGAATGTGTCATAAAATTGTCCAAAGTCAAATCGGACGCGAGCCATCTTTGTCCGCACTCGTCCGCAAGTCGTTCAAAATGAGTTCTGAATTGTACAGATTCAAATCGGATGTGAACCATCCTCATCCGCGTCGTCCGTAAGTCGTCCGAATGTGTCCAGAATTTGGACAGATTCAATGCGGACGTGAACCCTTTTCGTCCGCATCGTCTGCATAGGCGTTCGAAACTTCACTGTTATGCATTTTTTCTTAAATTTCCACCCTTAACTTATTTTCCAATAATAACACTATACTTTTGTGAGCATAATTGACACGTACCATCGCATACTGTGATACACTATTCATATATTAAAATTATCCAGATTTAATACATTATCAAAAAAGAAAATATAATTTTGGGGTATTACAATTGGTTCATAGATTCATTTAGTGATGTTGTATTATTAATCTCTGTTGATTGTGATCTTTGTTATTATTGCATGTATTGTTCTTTACTATATTGTGATCCCTGTTGTTATCGCACGTATTGTTCTTTACTATATTGTGATCCCTGTGTTCTCTGCTATTGTTAGAGACTCTGTTGCTTTGGGTTGTTGGGGGATTTGATGCATGCCTCTGCTGAGTTTAAATTCCATAAATTGTTAGTCTATTGGTCATTAATTCATGTTATATATTATTATGATAATATGATATTTATGGCCCTACCTGTATTTGGTTATTGGTTCTGGATAGACTCTGTGTATTCATTTTATTACTATTAACATGGAAAAAGAGTTAAAATTAATATGGTACAAAGATAAAAAGGGATGATGATACTCTGCACGTTTTCTTGAGTCTATTACATGGTATTGCTAATCTATTGTGAATCTGTTACCGTGCTATTGACTTGTTGCTTGGACTACTTTGATATATTGTTATGATCATTGTATCACATCGACATGCATCATAGATAGAAACCTTAGGAATGTCACAGTAGACATTCATATGCATTGCATAAGAGATACCAAATTTAAATGAATGTAATGAGAATTGGAGGTTGGGGATAGTAGTGATAGTGATGCCTGGAGTCTGCATGATGATGTATCCCTCCCATGTAGGGTTGGGTGACCTGTTCTGCCAGACAAGAGCCCAAGGCTGTATCTACTCTCCATGTGGAAAAGACCTCCAATGTCCTAGTTTAATGATATGAAACTGAGTAAAAGACAAATTGAGTGGATTCCTTTCTGACATAATTAGACATATGCATGTATCATATTGCATTTCTATTTCTTGCTAAGCATTAGGCTCATATTTGTTTCATGATTTTTTACTACTTTAGTAGAATATTAAGGTTGTTTACTACTTTATTAGAATAGTCAGATATTGAGCATGTTCGTGAATTGTATTGCTATTTGCTGGATGTTTATTAGAATTATGTTCTTTTAATGATATGTTTAATAGATGCAGGTTCTTTACGTTAAAATTTATGATAATGAGCATGTTTAGAAGCTATAGTAATGATATGATAGATACTGTATGCATTCACGAGCATGACACGCATCATGATTTTCAAAAAGTTACGAAAACAGTTTTCATGCATGGTTTTGAAAAGAAAACGGACACTAAAGGGAAATGAACGTAAATGAATACGTTATAGGATGAGACTGTGTTTTAAAAGGCATGGGAACGAATACGTTACAGGATGAGGCCGTGTGTCAAAAGGCCTTGGGAACGTGGGCGTTACAAGATGATGCTAGGGGTGCCAAAAGACCTAGGAACATAGGCGTTACAGGATGAGACAGTGTGCTAAAAGGTCTAGGAATGTAGGCATTCCAGGATGAGACGGTGTGTCAAAAGGCTTGGAAACGTATGTAAACAAAAAAAGAAAATAAAAATAGAAAAGAGACTAAAATGTATAAGATAAAAGAAAACAAAAAATGGATAAGGACACATGATTTTAAAGGATGCATAGCATGTTTACAGTCTTCTTTTATATCATTTACTGAGCCTTAAGCTCATTAGTTAAGTTTTGCAATGTAGGCACACGCACGAGAACAGGTGAAGGAGCAGTTAATGAAGGATTTGCACGCGCGGATCTTGTGGCTGGCTAGACTAATGGGTAAGAGAAAGGAAAATTTTTTGTAAAGAGTTTTGTAAAGTATTCGAATTATAAAAGAAAAGAAGTTTATGTAAATGATTTAATAAATGTTTTTAATTCATAATGTATTTTATGCATTTAGTCTTCCGCTGTGTTTTACAAAGGGTTTTAAGAAAAGAATTTTAGTATCGCCTTTTAAATGGTTTTAATAAAGAAAAAGTCTTCCGGTATTTTTATAAAAGAAAAGTTTTAAATTTCATGTGATTTTAAAGTATGAAAAACCGGGGTCGTTACAATATGTGCTATGACTAAAATGTCAGTAAATTGGAAATCATCATATCACTTTGTATTCCACTATTTCTATCAATTCACATTAACAGGGGTTCAATATATTTATAATCTTTTCATCATCAACGGATTATGCACACATTCATTTCTAGAACAGGGCAGCTTCTTTTTAATTATATTTGTTCAGCAGTGAATGTACTTACACATAACAAGAATATTTTCTTAACACAACCAAACCTATTATGCATTAAGAACACATAAAATACTATCAAAGGGAAACATGCTGTAAACTCTATCTACATAAAATAAAATTAAGGAGCCATACTTCTCACCACAGTATCAACAATTGTTAACTGACATAAATTAACATATTATAATTATCTTATAATCCTACAAAGAGCATTACATGGAGCATTATGTCCAAAAAACACCTTCACTCATAAGCTCTATCAACACAGAAGCAAGCAATTCCTAAGAGAATCATACAGAACCCATATCTTCATGATTGTATTATTAGCAGGTTGGTTTATTAAGGAAAGCAAGTTCATCAACGTGTTCATTCTCAAGGAATAGATTTGTTAGCAGGGAAAACAATTAACAGAGGCATATAGATAATTCATAGATGCAGAGACATATCAAGAAATCACACAAAACACACAAGCCTAATCCCGTGATTTAGGTCCTTTCAAACAAAGCACACACAAATCTCTTACTTTGCTTAACCTTCTCTTCTTCTTACTTTCACCACTCAGTAGCAATCCTCCTCACTGCGAAACGCTTCTCTCAAAAACACAAAACCCAGAAAATCAAAAGAATATCGGAGAATTTAGAAAAATAGCCAACTGTTCCCTTCTTTTTTTTTTCACTTAATACCCTCTAAATACACTCTGAATCTCTCAGAAGACGTCAAGGAGGTGCGACTCATTGGTTTCCAGCGACTCCTCAAGCTTCCAAGCGTCGGTTATGTGTTTCCAAACTGACGGTCAGCGTTCCAAACAATTGATTCCACGGCCAAGATCGACCACTATCTTTCACTGATTAGTCACTAATTCAATCTTTTCAATTTACTGGTCGATCATCGTTCTATTGACAATCAACTGCCACGCCTACAGATTACCATTTCTCGTGGCCAAGATTGACAGCGAAATCACCTGATTAAACTTATTATTTATTCATTGGAACCGGTAGATCATCGACTAAATGGACAATCGACCGCTCACACTACGATCCTTTATTTTCTAATATAGTTATAAATAATCACAACTCCATAAATCCAACACATTCTTTAAGCATTAGGAACGTTATCACTCACAATTATATCAACTACAAGGAGTGACAATTTTTCTATGACCAAACATTACATTTTACTTAATCCAAGTTTTACACATAGTTGAATACTCTGGGAATTACAGTTACAGCTACAATGCCTGCCTCTTGGCAGCCTGAGACAAACTGATCCTCACTATGTTTGAGATGATTAAAATAGACATCATGTGTAAGATTGTTAAGAAACATTACAAGATGGTGAAGTAGATGGACCTATTGTGTCCTAAGACCAAAAAGAAGCTTGCCAACCTATAACATGAGGCTCAAAATTGGTGTCCAACACCTATAGGAGGTTATCGGTTTTAGGTCAGTGACGGTAATGAACGGTATGTAGTAGATTTGGACACGCGCACCTGTAACTATTACCGGTGGGAGCTGACTGAAATACCATGCGTGCATGTCATCTCGTGCATGAATTTTATTAGGACTTCAGCCGATGATTATGTGCATATATTGTATCGTCGAGACACATTTTATGAGGATGTACTCCCAGTTTGCCCGACTTGTTAGTGGCCACCACATGTGGCCTGAAACGAACCGGGATCCAATTCTACCACCGCTAGTTAAGAGACTCCCAATCGGCCTCGAAAATGAAGAGTGAAGGAGGGAGAAGAGCCCCGTAGCCGCATGGTAGTCAGCAGGAGACATGTCCCTATGACATGCAGCCGTTGTTAGGGTGTGGGCCACAATGTCCACTCTTGTCAAGGTGGATACTTAGCCACTGATGTGGCAAGTGGCAGTGGCAGTGGCAAACTAGGACGCTCACAAGACACCTTCATGGGTTTTACCATTGTTGTCGATACACAAGTGCGTAGCTTTTTATGCTTTCATACGTTGTTCTAATTATGTGCGTTTTATATGACATAGTATTGTGTTTGTGTTTTGCAGGAAACCGTCGTCCCACACATGCATCCTTAACTATGTGGCTTTTATGGGTGTTATTTTATTTGTTTATATATTTGTTGTAACCCAATTGTACATATGTAATACCCTGAATTTTATAGTGATGAGTATAAGATTAAGAGTTTATCATTTCAATGTTATACCCATAAATGTGTTGGAATTGTGATATGTGGTGTAAATTAGAAATATTACTTGGAGTTGAGTAAGTATGCATGCTTGATATTTCCAACCACTCAAGTTCTCTCATGCATATTTCCTAATTTGTGGAGGTTCTTTCCATTTTTCTTGAAGGGGTTCTTTTTTCTTTTATCAAAGAAGGCATATTCTAAATTTCAGATCCAAAGCTTATAAAACGAGGGAGTTATTGGCTTCCAAAAATGGATCGAGACAACCGCGGACGATTGAAATAGAAGAACAAACATCCCTCTTATTTCGGATGTTCGAATTTGTTTTATTCTTCCTTCAGCAATTGATCAGCCCCTCGGTAAAATAGACGTCCTTATCCTTATAAAAGATGTCCCTCGCCGTAAAACAGACTTTCGGCTTAATAACGAACGTCCTTCGCTGTAAAAAGGATGGCCCTCAACCTAAAGGGGACGTCCCTTGCCCTTAAAAACAGCAACCAAAAAGAGATACAATAACAACCAAAATACAAGATCTTAATTGTATAACACAGATAAATCAATGGTACAAAACCTCAATTGCACAAATGTAATATAACAATTATTTTTTTTGCAGTTTTTACAGTTTTTTCATGGTTGCCCCAGATATCAATGACCTTGAACTGCAAGTCGGGGTTCATCTCAACATAAGTGGTGTGCTCAAAAAGGTCCTTCGGTTTGTGGTGGTTGTGAAGATGGAAGTCTTTCTCTAGACACTTGGCAATCACTGATTCCCCTAAAGGGCGCGAGACTTGAAATATGCCATGTAGGCTGTAATTGGGAGGCGAAATTAGTTTGTCACTTCTTTCAAAGGGCAGGGTGAGAAAATATACCAGTTTTTATCTGTAGGTGCCATGACAATTGCAATTGACTCTAGTAACATCAACTGGTACCCATATTGGGTGTGCATGTCAACCGATGACATGAAACATGATTGCTTTGGATGTGTTTGAAATAAAAGCCGTATATTTACGAGGGAAAAGCATTGCATGAATGAATAAAAGTATCTTACATGGATCCAACCAAAACTCAACAGTTCCTTCTTCAGTTGAACTGCCATTACCTCCTCCCTAAATGCAATGCATTGCATATTAAGAATGGGAGATATTTATTTTCAATAACAACGTCTTAAATATTGGTTAAACATTCATACCCAATCCGACGTTTCCGTTTGCTTTGGAACAATGAGAGTTGTTATTGAACAAACATCGTTACTCTAAAAAACGACAACACACCTCACAATGTCTTCAGCATACAATCAAAACAGAGAATAACTTTGAAATCATATTGTTTCTTACCCTGAAGCAACAAAGCATACCACACATCTCCACGTTCTTCTTGGTATTTGTTTGTGCCAATCTCATGAACTCATCTATCAACTTAACAGGCTGCAATGAAAAATCAGTTTAAGTGTAAATTCAACACATTGTACAAAACTATTTTAGCAGTGATGGAGAAGCTTTCATCGATGGAGGACCTGTTGCCAATATCTTCTGAACTTTGGCAAGGGTTGGAGGAGGGGATAGTTGCCTGATGATACCTGCACGATGGTAACACATTGTTAATCAATAGTACTAATGCATATATGGAGAGTGCATGTAAGCTAAATGACATATCCGTTCAGACCGGCATCGAAAGTGTAAGAGAAGATGATGGAGGAGCTGGCTGGGCTGCTAGAGGAGTTGTTGCAACACTCGTCAATACTTTTTTTTTAGCTGTAGTACAGTAGCTTGAATCTCATCAAGTTGCCTCTCCTGTCTATCCAACTTGGCGACAAGTCATTGCCACCTCTCCTTATTGATCAGTAAGTAGGGCGATGATTGAGGAGGGGGATGAACAAAATCATCCTCCACCTCCACATGATCTGAAGGCTGTGCAACCGACGACCACAAAATTAGTGCAGTCGACGTTGAAGGAGGAGGTGTAGCTGACATTGATTGAGGTTGTGTAGTTGACTTTGATGGAGGAGGTGCAACCAACGTGGATGGAGGATGTGCAGGCTGAGTGGAGGGAGTGTCCGCGCCCTTGAATACCCATTTCCCTCCTACTTTGTCCATCTAAGCCAATGTCACTTGATTATACACATCAAGTGTCTTTTCATTGGTTAGATGCTCTTTAGGAGGGACAACCAATCCGCTGCTGTCAACGATCTTCTAAATGAGCTAGTTATAGGGGAGATTCTTCCTTAGACTTTTCAAGATTGCCTTCATCTGATTAATAATCACGTAGGTAACGTTGAATCTCTTCCCATTGTAGAGCTTCTCTACCACAGAGATCCATGCAGCTGACATGGTCTCTATGTCCATCACGTGGGAGAAATGTGTTGGTGATCATGTGATGGATGACTCTAGCTTTGACATTTAGGTCCTTGGATTTGGGCCTATAGAAAGATTCAACGCCAGACCTTCTCCTTGTTTTACAAAGTTTGGGTCCTTGGATACGTGAAAATACTCCTCTATTGGCTCCTCCGTAGAGCATCCAATCAGCTCAATTAACTCCTTAAGAGTTAGCCTAATATGTTTCCCATATAGAAAAGTCCTCAGCTTAATAAGGTTGTCCAGCTCCAAATTTGTATAAAATAATTTCACCACCCTCACGTAATAATACCCCCCATCATGCACAATCCATGCAGTCTAATGCGATTGAACATTTCCTTTAATCCAAAGTAGCGAACGCATTGAAATCTACCCTCCTAGATATAATTACAACACAGGGTATAATGTCATTATCGTACCGTTCTTTGGGGGATGCTGAGCTGAATACCGATTGTGCCTTTGTAGACATATGGGTAGAATCACCCTGTGCTCGACCTTCGGCCTCGGAGGGAGCCACTTTATTCTTCTTCTGTTGGTTTTTAGGTTCCCTCACAAGGCAGAATTACTGTTGTTCATAACAACGGTAATGTGCGTAAGGTATGTATCATGAAAAAATAATTTTAACATAAACATAAAATGGATCGTTGTTATAATATATCAATAATTATATGTATAAAAATATCTTATTTTAGATCTTATCTAAAGGATTAAGAAATTATACCTTTGTAGCTTACTTCACACGAGTACAAAATCAATCTTCGATCTTCTCCATCAATCCTCCTCACCTCGAATAAGCACGTGTGAGTGTGATGAACGCAGTAAGATGACACTCAATTTATAATAGATCGTATTTTCATCACATGAGACGATCTATCTAGATTTAAAAAATGCTTCTCTAAAGCCAACACGGAAGATACACAAATTTTCTCTCAAAATGGATTCTTCAATTTCAAAGATTTCAACCACACATCCTAATGAGGTTAAATTTCTATTTATAATGGAATAACTCCATAATGATCATTATGGCATTTAGAGAAAACTAATACAAATATTAATCTCTCAATTAAGTTAGAATACATTTATAAACAAAAATGTTATGAGAATCAAAAGGTCTTGTCACCATAGTTCAACACTTGGCACTATGACATTAACTCAAATTTGATATAATCTATTTTAAAAATCATTTTCAAAAGTTACTTTGTATTTGTTAATTAATTGAATAATCAATAATTCAATTATTTCATTTAATAAAATATAACAAACATATTAACTATGACAACTTTTGTCATTGTGTCTTAATTAATTGAATAATCAATAATTCAATTATTCCATTTAATGAAAAATAATAAAATTATTATTGAGTGTATTAAATAATTAATTCATAATTAATTATTTAATTTTCTTTGTTCATTTTTTTATTATTCGAATAATGATAGAAGGTGACGAAAGGACCGATGAACCTATAGTTTTAAACTCCAATAATATTTCGTTGATTAATATAAACTTTTTATATTAATTAACATAATTATTAACTCTAAAGTAATTCCACTAAATACTTAGAGTTGCACTCTTAAAAACTATAGAGTATATTTACTCAAAGTAATATTCATTGATTTAGTCATTACATATGTATTAACCCTCCATTTAGAGCCGTAATAGAGCTATGTTTATAATTTGTTAACCTCTCATATTACGTTTTTATCCTTGACTACCATTAGTTCTTGATTGAATAATTAATTCATAACAATTATGAATTGCGAGCTAATTATTCGATAACAAACAAAGGAATCTATAAAAATAGATTTCATTATATCAATATTAACATTCTCAGCTATTCATTTTAATTCACTCCCAATATACAAGGTATACGAATCGTAGATTGTACAAAACTTTACTGAGTAAATCAGAAAATAAATTAAAATGAAATAGGAGTTTGTTAAATACAACGAATTAAGATCATACATATATGATAATCATTATGATAAAATTAATTGTTCTATATTTAACAAAAATTATTAGAACAATATAATTTTATCTGGTCTAGTCCTATATAATCGTATTATATAAAACATATTTATCTTATGTCTTAGGATATGACTTTACATTTTTTATGAGATAAATTATGTTTATGACTACAAACTATTTGAAGTTTCCATACTTCAAATATAAGTCATGGACTTATTTTGGTTATTACTCTTTATATTTTATCCCACATATATACAATATATATGTTAATATAAAATTAACATAAATAACCAAAGAATTTTTTATGAATTTTATAAAATATAATCTAAAATGTTAATATAATTTCAATTAATATAAATTTATTCATATATTACAAAATTGTTTTATTACATTTGTTTGTTGGACATATTACTTCCAACATCTTTGTCACTTGAATCACCTTCAACGCCATTTTCTGTTTCAACAAACCTGAGGATAGATTATAGAAGTTTGAGTTAGTCGGAGGAAGTCTAAATTTTTCTCAGCAATAGCTAGGGCACAGGACGACCTTCGCGATTATATAGGTAGATTTGCGTCCGTCGAGATGAGAAACGTTGTCGTTTAACGTTCAGAGAAATCCGTCATTCCAAAATGGACGTCCCTTGACATAATATGGATGTTCGTTTCAGCCTGAACAATATAGTCTTAAGTGGAGGGACGTTCATTTTGAGAGAGAGACGTCTGTAATGGGCAGAATGATTTAGTCTTGGGTCGAGGGACGTTTGTTTCTGGACGTGAGACGTCCGATATGTGATGAGGGCGTCCGTTTTAATTGAGGGAATTTGCGCCTTTTAAAAACGCGAGTGCCTTGCTTGTGACCTTTCAACGTTAAAGAATTTGTAGTCCATTGGCCGTTAATTCTGTCCCTCTCTTGATCCAACAACCATGGACGATCGTCCGCTATTGCCTTTGGAAAATGGCAGATTCCATTATTGCTGTCAATTCTGAACGGGGGACGTCTTTTCTCTATCCAACGGCCATTGATGATCATCCGCCATTGCCTGATAATTGTTCAAACGTCCGTCCATCTTCCAACGAGCAGAAGGGACATCCCTCGTCCCCCGATAATTAACAACCTTCCGCTCTGTTCGATGGTCATTGACGTTAATGAAATCGAGGCGTTAATGTCGACAGATTTAGATGAGAAACGTGACTGTTAAGTTGCCAGAGTTCTTTTTCTATAGTTCAGAATTTTAATTGTGTTTAAAACTTTTTCATGATTTGATTAGTCGTTGATTGGAAATTATAGAGTAAATGGTGTTAATTTTCCTTGAAATTAAGATTTAATAAAAATTGAAAATTATAAAGTAGGGGTGGGAACAAGTGAGATTCAGTGAACGAAGGAAAAACGTGAGTGGATGGACTCGACTACTCTTGTCTCGCTGGCCCCTCCCTTCCTACTTTTATATTTCCCCTCTGTCTCTCTCTGTCTCTCTCTCGCTCTCGCTCTCGCTCTCACCCTGCCCAACAATGGCCAATGTAAGCTCACTGCTGTTTCCTTCCTCTATCTCTTCCAAGCTCTGTACAGCTTCCTCCTTCTCCTTCCCATCCTCCCTCCGCCCTTCCTCCCCTTCTGTCTTCTCCACAACCACTTCTAAATTCTCGTCTACTTCTTCCCTCATGGCCTCTCCTTCCTTCGGGGAAGATTTGCCGTTGCACTACGGGGATTGTTTTCCGACGGTGGATCCTGATCATCGGCGTAGGGCTGGGATTTTGCTTCATCCTACCTCTTTTCGAGGTCCTTATGGGATTGGTGATCTCGGAGAGGAGGCCTTCAACTTCATCGACTGGCTTCACGAAGCCGGATGCTCCGTTTGGCAGGTCGGCCTACTCATTTCCTACATTACTACCCTCTCCCTGGTTGAAATGTATGTCCGAGGTTTCACTCATTGATTATTCTTGTTCATGCGTTCCAGGTTCTTCCACTTGTTCCTCCGGGGAGGAAGGCCAATGAAGATGGATCTCCATACGCAGGCCAGGTGAATAAATTATCCCTCAATGAATTTTTGCTCATTGCATGGTTGATTACAATATTACATAAGACAACTTTCATAATCACTCTACTTAATTCTAGAAACTTTATATATCATGGTGGTATAACTCCTCTTTCCTTCTCAATATTTAGATCGGTCTGCAGTGTGATTTGTAAGCCCTTACAGTCCCAATCCCTTCTTGATAGATTTTTTTTTATACACGAAGACTAGATGATGCAATGAGGGCTATACTGCTAATGCCATAATTATGCCATTTTGTAGTCCCTAGTTTTTACACTAATTAGTTCTTGGAATATCAAAATTCTAAAATTATACAGTACTACAGCACAGAAACATTTCAGTTGAGAATTAATGTTCATAATTCAGAAAAATTATAGATGTGTTCAAATTCCATCATTACAATATTACGAAAAAAATCATTTGTAGACAGTTAGTAAGAGTGATCGTGAACGGAAATTGAGTGTATATGTTTTCTATTAGATAATGGATTTGAGTTATGGGTCAATTCATTTGTTGCCATAGTCCATGATCGTGCCTCAGCCTTTTTTTAACTGTTCTGTGTGTAGCAAATTTAGCCTTCATTTCCAAATTTGGCACATTAGTTCTCTCAGTTTCTTGACTAATAGGTCCCGAGTCAAATGTTAGGCTGGGCTTTACATCCATCCTCAGTTTTGGGACACGATGCATGGTACACTGCAAATGCTCGTTATCCTTGCTGATCTAAGCCTTTAGTTATTTGTTGTCAGGATGCAAGTTGTGGTAATACTCTCTTGATATCTCTTAAGGATCTTGTTCAAGATGGCTTGTTAACTGAAGAGGAGCTGCCTAAACCAGTGTGAGAAGTTTTGGTGTATGCATTATGTGGAGTAGTTATATAAACTTCTCATTTGGTCTCTTTCTTATGATTGGTGTTTCATTTTCAGCGAATCTAACCATGTGGACTTCTCATTTGTAGCAGATCTTAAGGATCCATTGATAGCTAAAGTATGATGGTTTTTCTCTTTCATGATTGCAATTTTAAAAATTTAGTGCAGACAAGAAAGTAACCTCTAGTTATACGATATCCAGGAAAAGTTGAGTATAGTTTACTAATTATCAGTTATTTGAGATGTCAGTTACATTGTTTACTACTTTCATTCAACTTATACGAATTGTTTCTCAAATGAGGTTGACAATTTTAGGCTCAAAATGTTCAATGTTGGCAAAAAAAAACCCTTGTTTTAGAAAAGTAAAGAAATTAACCCTGTGAGTTCACTTTAGTCTTTCCATCTGTTGTAGACATTGTGCTACAAGTTGATATTAAGCGTCAGTAATCAGAAGATTGGTAGAAAAGAGTGTAACCTCCCATTAGAGATTCCAATTTCAAATTTGGCATAACTGTTTTCTACAAAATCTGATAAGAGTCAGTTGGCCATGTCATGTTTGGCTATATATTCTCATTTAGACTCTAATGAAAGAAATTTTTAATTTATAAAATGATGTTTCTATAAGTCGTGGATGTGATTTCTTTTTTGGTCATGCCGGGTGCTTGGCAATATTCTTTATCAGGCTGCTGAGAGACTCATTCAGAGTGAGGGCAAGCTCAAGAGTGAGCTAGAAGATTTTTGTAGGGACCCATCTATATCATGTTAGTCCAAACTTTTTGCATAATTTATTTATGTTGTGGATGAGATTCTCCTTTCGAATACATATTTAGTCACGTACAATGAGACATTTACAATTTTTTAATTTGGTAAATGGAGAATGAAAGCACTTCGCTGAAGGTGTTTGTAAATTTAAAGATGCATCTTCTTTTTTGATCTAAAAAATATAAAGTATTCCCTTGACCAACTAAATTTATTTTGAATTTTTTAAAGGCATCCCATTATTCGATGCTATAGTCTATCCTAACTATTTCAAGTCGTATAGAAATTTCCATTATCTCTTAAAGACAAGCATAAAACATAAATGTCGAAATTGTCTATTTGTTCGACATTGTCAATATGGAGTATCTAGCATTTTATGCAGCTTTCTTGGCAGTTTTGATTGAGGATTGAGAAACATATTAGCAGTAACATTGTGATAGGCATCTTCAAAATTAGTCACTAACATAGAAGAAAAATAGCAAAACAACTAGATTCATGAAAATTGAGAGACATTCGAGAGGTCTCCAACTCTCCCCAAAACTTGGATTACAAAAGCATAACCCTAATTCTTCCCCTAAATACCATAAAAATTCCAATAATGTAAAATGTAAAATACCAGTATTGTCCTTCAAAATAAATAACATAACATAATAATTGAACTATTAATTATTTAATAATAATTGCGAAAAGACCTTGATAGTCATTCTCAGTTAGTTTTCTTCTTGTGTCCAGAATAGGTGAGTATAATTGGGGTCCCGCCCAAAGTTCCACCTTGTCTTTAAGGTGAAAATTGGGAAACTAAAGTTGAATTATGTCAAAGGACTCCCAAGTCACCTTGAATTCGGGTAGATCCTTCCAACAAATCAAGACTTCAATTGAGATGGATGGTCAATGGTGCCTTGGCGAACAACTAGAAGTTTCTTAGGTTGCTTGTAATTCCATCTTGGAAGACTCTTAGCAAGTAAGTGAGGAGAAGTTAAGGCAGTGTCAATTGCCTTCTTTAGCTAAGAAACATTGAAAATCGAATGAATATTAGACTCATCGGGAAAGCGGAGTCTATGCGCTAAAGAGCCAATCCGAGCCTCAATCAAATAAGGGTCGTAATAGCGAGGACATAACTTTTCATTGATCCTCTTATCCAACGACCGTCGGAAATTGAGTTGAAGTTTTGATTAAGTACACCAGATCACCCACTTGAAAATTATGGTCATAACGTTTAATATCGGCTATCGACTTCATTTTACTCAGAGCCCCTACTAGGTGATTCTTCAACTCATTAAGGATAGTATCTTGCTCCTTCAATTGAGACTCAACTGATGACGCTGATGTCACCCCATATTGAATCAAAGGCATTCGATTCCAACCTTATATCGCTCGGAAGGGTGTTAATGTATAGAAAGAGGTATTGTACCAATATTCCACTTAAGGAAGCCAACGAACTCATGTTTTGGGTTTGTTAGAAATTGGAAATTGTAAATACATCTCCAAACTTTGATTTACCTCTTCTCTCTGTTCATCAATTTGTGGAAGATAGGGGGTACTGCAATTGAGCATTGTGCCTTGAACTTTAAACAGTTCGCTGAGAAATACTTTCTCATGGTTAGTGACTATCAAGCGCGGAACTCCATAAAGCTTCACCACCTCTTTTATGAAAACAGTTGACATTGACTACTCTGGAAATGGTGTCATAAGGCAAGAAAATAAGCATATTTGTTGAGTCAATATACACAACCACTAAAATAGTATGTTTACCATCTGAATGAGGTAATCCCTCGATAAAATCAATGGTGATGTCATCTCAGATTTGTTCTGCCAGTGCCAATGTTGTAAAAGTCCTGCTTGTGACATTATCACATTTATTATGTATGCACACTTCACATGAATCTTCATATTGTTGCACTGTATGCTTTATTCTCTCTAATAAAATTTCTCAGCATTATGCCAATAAGTTTTTAAAGTGTGTGCACGTCTGCCAACAAAACTACCACGAAACTCTTTCAACATAATCGGAATCAAGATAGACTTTAGAGTAAGCACCAATCTATCCTTATAAAGAAGCTGTCCATGAGTAACTCTCATGTGATGTGTATCCAACTTCTATTGCCAGTTTAATGTGGCTAAGACTGACATCAACTTTGATCTGAGCCTCTATGTTGCTATCTCTTACTCACAACCTCCTTCCCGGCATATCTTCTCCCCATTGGTCTACTTGCATTAGAATAGGCCTATCACTTAGTAAGCCATTGCTTGTGATTAGGGATAACCAATCGTTGTTCTAGAAGAAACTTTAGACCACGTTGATCAATCCTCACTATGAATATCTGCCCGATTAAGTACGATATCCATTTATGAATGATACAGTATAGCTTTCAATTCTCGTTCATAAATAAGCCCATGCTTAGCTTGTTGCGGTAGGGATTAACTAAAAAAAATGATTGGGCGACATTGTTGCATCAATGCAGCCTCTAGCCAATTGTAGGAGGCATTTGCCTCAATAAAAAAGTCTTAGAAAAATTTGATAAAGCTAAGACAAGTAATGTCATCATTGTCGATTTCAACTCCTCAAAAGCCCTCTCTGCATTTTCATTCCACTCAAACTAGTCTTTCTTAAGTTGAGCCTTAAGTGGAGCTGCAATCTTCCCATATTTGGCGACAAACTTCTAGTAGTAGCCCGTCAACTCTAGAAATTCTCTTATTTCCTTTAATGTTTTTGGTGTAGGCCAGTTATGGCTGTAATTTATTTTGGTCAGCTGATACTCCATCTGGAGATACAACATTCCCCAAATATTCGATGCAAGATTGAGCAAAACTACGTTTACCCTCATTTGCATATAATAAATGCTGATTTAGTGCCTTAAAAACCATCTCCAAATGTACGATATGCATCCCTAAATCAACAGGGTAAATCAATATATCATCAACGAACATGCGCACAAACTTCTAGAGAAAGTGTTTAAATACCTAATTCATTAATGCTTGAAAAGTTGAGGGTGCATTCATGAACCCAAAAGGTATCGCCAAAATTCATAGTATCCTTCATGTGTGTCTGGAAAGCTGTCTTCAACCTTGGCCCGGATCTGGTGATAGCCGGATTTCAAATCCAATTTCGAAAAAACTCGTGCTCCGTGTAACCCATCCAACAACTCCTCAATGACTCGAATGCGAATTTATTTGGTATAGTAACCTTGATAGGTATCCTACAAAATTAGTCACTAATAGAGAAAAGGAATAGCAAAATAACTTAATTTACGAAAATAAGGAAACGATCGAGAGGTTTTCAACACCATAAAAATACCATAATCTAGATTACAATACCATAATCCTAATTTTCCCTCTAAACACCATAAAAATACCAGCAATGTAAAATGTAAGATACCAATAATGTCCTCCAAAGAAAATAACATGACATAATAATTAAACTATTAATTATTTAATAATAATTAAGAACATACCGTTAATAGTCACTCCTGATTAGTTTTCTTTTTGGGTGAGGTGAATGTTATTGGGGGTCTTTCACATTGGTTCAACTCAATACAACTATACATCTTTCATGTAAAACCTAGAAACATCTATAATGTTAGACGAGGGCTTAACCATTATTGTTTTGATGCGTCTTGTGCCCTAAACAAGGAAAGATTTTGGATTGAGCACACAAATCCAATCACTTCGAAGGAATTGAACAAGGATTCATATGAAGTGAACATCTCATGTATGGTTTTGTAGAATCGGAGTAAGAGTGTCTGATATGGCAAGCTTTCTACTATCACCCCAAAAAAAAAGAACCAAAACTTTGACTTATGTTAGATACTAAAAGTACTCTTAACCTCTGGTTTTAAATTATAAGTACCTGGTATTGGCCATAACTTACAAGAACAACTTTTAGTCTTAGTAAGGGGGAAAAGTTAAAGATTTAACATGTGTGAAACATTGCATTATTTGAGAACCTTAGGCGCTATTAAAGTAAATGATTGTCCACAAGGTTCTAGGGTGTTGTAGATTTTTTATCTAAGGCGTATAATTTTATGACCTCATGAAAATCACTAGAAACATGTGAAGTATATGGTTAATTTAATAGCAGATTTCTCATAGACTAGAATCCACTTAATGTTGTAGAACTTGTAGAGGTGCTTTGTTTCATTAAACTTAACATTTACATCCTAATTTACAACTAATGAAATTCTAATCTATATAGAATAATTCAAATTACAAAGTAACTTATAATTCGTATAATTTAGGACCATCTATATTTAAACATAACACCAGCACTAAGATAAGGAATTTAAATTAAAAAATGATGTTGGTAGTTGGATTGCATGGAATTAAAAATTTTTTCCCTTTTTAAATGAGATTTTCTGATATTTGTCAACAGTTTACAACCTTTCCACATGATTTTTGTCATAATTTTGTAGGCTGGCTTGAAGATGCAGCTTATTTTGCTGCAATTGATGACAGTTTAAATACTTTCAATTGGTACGAATGGCCTGAACCTCTGAAATATCGACACCTTTCCGCGTTGGAAGACATTTACCAAAAAAAAGAGAATTTTGTAAGATCTAAAATTCTGGACTGAGTTTTTATTGTGCATTTTAGTCTGCAGTTTTCAAGTGAGGAAGTTTGGTTCTTACAAACCTCTTGTTTGTACAGATAAGAATATTCATTGCTCAGCAATTCTTATTCCAAAGGCAGTGGCAGAGAGTTCATAAATATGCGCAAATGAAAGGAGTGAGTATAATGGGAGACATGCCTATCTATGTTGGTTACCACAGTGCAGATGTTTGGGCTAATAAGAAGCAGTTTTGTCTGGTAACTAGTATTTTGTTTTTTGGTTAGAATATCATTAAATCAGTCAATTCATATACCTTCTTCTCCTGGTGGTGATGATGCTCTCTATGTATTATTTTGGCAGAGTAGGAACTGTTTTCCACAATTGGTAAGTGGTGTTCCTCCTGATGCATTCAGTGAAACTGGCCAGCTGTGGGGCAGGTTTACACTATATATTTTTCTACTTGAATAGATGGGATACTTTCTTATTTTATCTTTTTTCTTATTTGGTTGTGAATGTTCTTATGCCCTTTTGTACGCTCAGTCTTTTTCCAAATGTAGAACTATTAAATATATGGAAATCTAGGGTAAGGGCCAAACATTATTGAAATCCTTCTTCCCACAACCTTTTTCTTAGCGTCAGAAGATTTTTAGGAGACCACCAGATGTTTCCATTTCACTTCTGCCATTCTGATTTCTAGGAGACCACCAGATTATTCCTACGCATTCAGAAAGCATCCATTGACCATGACCCTGCCTCAGTGCATCAAATTTTCAAAAGAAAACAGCTTCTCTCAAAACAACTTCCCCTCTAAAACAGAGTGACTTCAGGGTTGTCTAAAGATAGAATAGCTTTCTCAAGCAACTTCCCCATAAAAAAAGAAAAAAGACTCTTTGGATGATCTGACTCATAAACTGTCAAATGTTTTTGAAAGAAAGGAAGAATGGCTATTGTGATAAGGACTTTCATCATCTCAATTATATCATGGAAAATGTAAGAAGCATCTAATCCAAAACGCAGGTTCACACAAATAGCAGAAGCAGAAGTTGTATTCTTACTTTTTGAGAAAGATTTTTCAGAGTTTCAAGTTTCAACAAATTTGATGTTTTGATGATGCCACTCGCCTTCTTGTTGGCTTTCCAGCATAACCGCCTAACTTACGAAAATTAATGCTTTATTTTTAGCCCCCTGTATGACTGGAACGCTATGGAGAAAGATGGCTTTTCTTGGTGGATCCAGCGTTTACAACGGGCACAGAATCTATATGATGAATTCAGGATAGATCACTTCAGAGGATTTTCTGGTTTTTGGGCGGTTCCTTCTGGTAGGTATTTTAAAAATTGATTAATTTCATTGTACTTGCTTGAGTATCCATTTCTGATAATGGCTTAAATACACAGAAGCAAAAGTTGCAATGGTTGGGCGATGGAAGGTTAGTTTTTTTTAGTTTAAATGTAATTATGGATATTCTAATAATTTTCACTTGTATCCTGTTTTGATGACAGTAGGCAGGGCCTGGAAAATCCTTGTTTGATGCCATCTTCAGAGCTGTTGGGAAGATTAATATCATTGCGGAAGACTTGGTATATTTTGATAGAATATGGAGAAATTATATTATTATTCCTGTTATTGAAGAGCGTGTTAAATCTACTAGTTTATTCATACAAGGAGTTAATAGATCCTATCTTCAAAAGCAGTTAGTTTATAACATAATTTAATATGCTGTCTATCTATTAAATGATGTTTTCATCATCAAATGCGAGTTCCCTTTTAGAGGATAAAAATGTAGGAATTGGTAAATTTATGATTCACTAAATTATCTAGTTCATTCCTTAATTCCATATTGTATTTGCCTCTTGTATGCTTTTGTACATTTGGTATAGTTTGATAAGGGTTCATTAAGCATGAGAATCATAAGAATGTAGTGGAGTTGTATAAAATATATTACTTTTGAAAATGTTTGATGGAAAAATACTAAATCTAAAATTATATTACTTTTGAAATAAACATAGAAATTGTATGTTATATATTTTAAAAATATTGAATTGCAGGCAACTTAATATTAAATTCTAAAACCTCCTTTTTTGGAGGTAGTCTCATGCTCATGTCCTGGGGCCATGTTTGTGTCTCAGAACGTCATGGAATTTCACTTAGACTACTTTAATACACCAAACATGGGAATGATTTTGATAAGTATTCCAATGTTTACTTTTGTAAGTTCGAAATTTCACATTACTAATGGTCATTTGCTTGCACTAGTGAATAGAAAACAAATATAGACTACATAGAAAAAAGAAATGGAGTTATTAAGTGTTATGTTATTAGTAGTGTATAAACTTAAATGTTGATGTTCACTAACTATTAAATTATTCCTTGATTTCCAGCTAAAGATCATTTATAAGCTTGAACTTTAATATTCTTTACACGTCAACATCTCAATTTCAGTTTCATATGTTGCCATCTTTCTATAATTGGGAACTTACAGTTTAGCTTTGGTTGTATTTTGTGAATATTTTTGGTTACAAACTTCATTATCTGTTGCAACATGAAATTACAGGGAGTTATCACTGAGGATGTAGTTAAGCTTAGAAAATCTATTGGGGCACCTGGAATGGCTGTGCTGCAATTTGGTAATAAATCACTTGTTACTGGTAATTAATGTATGTTTCTGCGTAGTGTAATTTGTCTATTCATTATCCAGCTTTTGGTGGTGATGCCACCAACCCACATTTACCACATAATCATGAATCCAATCAAGTGGTCTACCCTGGAACTCATGATAATGACACTGTAAGATTCTCTAAGCCATATACATCCACGACAGCTTGTGGTGGGTTGAATTTTAAAAATGTCACAGGATGTGCTCCGAGTCCTGTCGCTTCATGGTATGGTGGTCGTTTAGACTAACCTTAGTTACCCTTTGTTTTTGTTGCAGATCTGTGGTTGGTGGGACAATTTGAAGGAGAGAGAAAAACTTACCGTTTGTGACTAACTCATTTTGTTTTTATTATTTTGAGTCACACGATCAAGGCTCGTAAATGTGGTTTAACATCAAATCGTATGGCTTCAGGTATTGAAGTATCTTTCGATTACGAAGGAAAATGATATAAACTGGTCATTGATTCAGGCTGCATTATCATCTGTGGCAAGAACTGCTATTATACCTATGCAAGATGTTCTTGGATTGGGGAATTCTGCCAGGATGAACACTCCTGCAACCCAGGTATAATCAGTGGATTCAAACGCACACCTTAAATAATTTTGAAAGCAATTTTAGTTTTGACATTATAATATTAGGCTCGTCCTCATTTTACTTTCAAATTAATTCTGAGTATGCATTTGCATTACAACCAGGTGCTGCTTTGCTAGTAATCATCCATTTGATCTATAGAAGCACTTGGGAGAAAGGGGAAATATTTCTTCAATTAATTTGATTAAATTTATGTTATCTTCCTTCGTTCTGTCTAGTTAGACGACTATGCATGACAATCCCCATTATGTATCCAATATTTATGACAAATTTTCGGACTCAAGGATTAGCTCATCTGATTAGTGAGTGTTTCCGGTATTGTGCATGACAAGTATATGTTGTTTTTTCTTTTATTTTATCTCAAAAACAGTTTGGAAATTGGAGTTGGAGGGTGCCGGGTTCCATGAGCTTCAACAATTTGAAGGCAGAGTCGAGCAGACTGAGGGACCTGCTTTCGATGTACGGGAGGCTTTGAATAGAAGCTCACATATTTGTTTCTGTATTTGTAACTTGGCTTTCGTTTTGTTTGATTGAACCATGTTTCTGTATTTGTAACTTGGCTTTCTTTTTGTTTGATTGAACCAAAATAAGGCATTTGTTTGGATTGCTTTCCTCTTTGGGAAAGGAATAAAAACAAATAAAAGACACTCGAGACACTCTATGTATGGATGAAAACTGAATAAAGATCAAAATATTGAATTGCACGAGTAGTTGAATCAGAAGAGAGGCGCTTCAAGATCTGTTTTTCTGAAGTGACATACTTTTTAGCAGGAGTATATCAATTAAATATGATATTCGTAATGTATTTGTGCATCTTGAGATTGGGTGGGAACATCCACTCATGATTTATAAGCTGATAATGAACTTAAATCTGGGCTCTCTCATCTTCATCTTCTAAGGAACAAGAAGATTTTGATATTTAATCTATCTTCTACTTGAGCAAAGAGCAAAGACTGATTGTAATTGTATAGCATATTTGAAAATATATCTTGGGGATGTCTTAAGGCACTCATTGTATCATTATGAATATACAAACTAGAAGTGTGAAAGTTTAAAATTATACACACCCAATTAAGATTAGATATGATTGTATCACGATGACTCAGTACACAATCTAATGGATCGTTGTATCAAGTAGTTGGATCATAATCTCTTATCAGTAGGACCATGAGAAATCAATCAATTCACATATGATGTGTGAACAATGTCAGTTGTGTACCATAATCAGTAGCTAATTATGGATAATGGGGTATCGATTACACATAGTGAATTACAATAATGGTTAAAAATCCTAACATAGTTAGGTTAATAGATAATTGAGCATGTCATGATATTGGTTGGATATCATATAGTCATTTATGCTCTTGGTCTATAGATGGACCTTTAAGAGCCTCAAAATATTTTTTATACCATAACCAATGCCCTAGTTGATCCTATGCATGACTATTGAGAACAGATAGACTCTATTCCTCTTTAAAGTTTTGGGTTTACAATGGTTGAGAAAAAACATATTATTGTGTTGTGTGTACATTGAATAATTCAATCAAAGTTTAATTAACAAAACTATAGCTAAAAGCCAACTGTAATTTTACTCTATAATATATCTTTTATATGTTATTCATCAATTACTGTAACTTATATTTTATTTTAATTATTTAAATTGTAATTATTAACAAAATAAACCCTAGAGTTTAGATTCCGTAATACAACAAATCTGGAAGAAAAATTGCAGATAACAAAAATTTCAAACTTTGAAAAATGAACGACGTAAACCTTATAGTTACATTTTTCATCAAAAAACACTGAGGCAAACGCCAAATCACGTTTTCTGCCTAGAAAATGCTAAGGACGTCACCTGAACTTCCAACATACGTCTAATGATCAACCTTGAACGTCCTTCAACGACAAGGGATGCCCAAAGCTAATCCAGGAGGAGACGAATGTTTTATGAGAATCAAATTTAAGGGTGGTATCAATTCGGTTCAGTTCGGTTTGTAGAACCAAACCGACTCGGTTCGATTTTTATTTTGAAAAACCAAAATCGAACCGAGTATGATGAGAAACCAAACCGAACACCAAACCGCGGTTTCGGTTCTCATCGGTTCGGTTTCTCAGACATATTGGGTACTAGAACATTTGTTGAAGGAGTTGATTCATTTATATGTTATGGTTCTGGAAATTCATATAGTAGAGATTGTCTAGGAAATTGATATGGGATAAAATTACTATTTCCAGAAAATAATATACTTCTTTTATAATATCTGTCATCTAGAATAAATCTTTGTTCGAAATTTTGAAGAAATAATCTTGGTGGTGTTTCTAGTTTTAATAAAGGTTTGAATAATTTGTCAATCGGTATTTTTTCATCGTGTCTAAACACTAAACT
This sequence comes from Begonia loranthoides, assembly GCA_022433065.1. NCBI lineage: Eukaryota > Viridiplantae > Streptophyta > Magnoliopsida > Cucurbitales > Begoniaceae > Begonia > Begonia loranthoides. Next base: position 19,771,991 of record CM039483.1, read on the forward strand.
GTGATGACTGTTTGTCAAAGCATAATTAATTTTGTAGGTTATGGTAAAAGGATGATTTTTATTTTTCATGAATTGTTCCTTTTTAATTCATATCGTAAGGTTATAGATCTGCTTAGATCGTGGTCTTTTAGACTTAATCCTAATTGAATGTTTATATCGAATTTTATTTTTTCTTGTGATAAATTGCCTAGTCTTCTTTCTATGATACATTCGTTATCATCGAGTATTCTATCATCTCTGATTTCTAATTCAATTGGGGTATTAATTTCTTCCATAAATGTACTCTTAAAAAGAATTTGTATTGTACTACAATGAATATAAGAATATTTAATCATTCAGGTTGTTCCATTTTATTTATTCTGTCATATATTTGTTTTTTGTTAATAATAGGGATTACAATATCTCCTTTTGTTTGTTTAATTGCTATAGCTTCTTCTCCTATCATAATTTCATATTTGATAATATTTTTTCGTGAAAGTCTTTGTTTAATATTTTCAAATAGAGATATGTCAAAATTATGTCTTGCTGTTAAAGATAAATCAATTTTCTTTATTTTCTTTGTATCAATAATTCCATGAAACATATATCCTAAGTGTTCGTTTTCTTCGTAAGATTCAATCATAGTAGAGTTAGTAGTAGATGTAGACGGTAAATAATTGGACATAAATGCGTACCTAATATGTTCTTGGCTTGGCAGTTTAATAATTGATAAGAAAATAATGCGATTCCTCCAGAGTATTACCTCAAGGATCTATCAACTAGTGCTCGATGATGGTTGAGAGAGAAAATCAATAAAGATTTACACAACTGCTCTTTAGATTAAATTCTAAATATTCTCAAAAGAGAACACCTTTATTTATAGGAGAGGGTTAGTCTCCCTACAGACCCTAGGGGATAGATTCCCGACACACTTTAATTTTACATTGACATAAAGAGAAAAGAGGGAATATATTTCCTGACATACATTTTAAAGTAAAGCAAAAAGAAAAATAGATGCCCAACAATGGAAATCTAAGTACAATAATTCACATGATAAGAAATAAAGTAATTCACATGGTAGTGAGGTTCTTGTCAAACTATGCTCCTTATCTGATAGTGCTATGCTTGATTGGTCTTTGAAGAGATCATAGACTTTTGGATAATTGTAGTCGCATACTACAGTAGATTCTTTTTTTCTTTTTCTGGGTGATTTTCTCTTTCTGTAGTAAAACATTTTGCGTGATGCCAAATATTCATTATATTTGTAGCTTGCTTCATGAGATGATCGGTTACTAATAAATCGTCTGATGGTGTTTATAAGAACTCCTTTGCTGGCCCATGGGTTGCTCCTTTTGGCCATTGAGATTAAACAATCGATATATGACATCTGATTGGTGTGGACTAAGTGGTTAATATCGTATGAATCAAAAGCTGAAATTCTAACTTTGTCAATTTCTTTTCGAGCTTTTAGGCTGAGATAATATCCGATGCCTAATTTTCTGTATGCTTCATCATAATTTTTCTTGATCAGGAGATATTCACAGAATAATCTTTGTTGGTCTTCACTGGGTGCTTGAGAATATTCCATGAGATCTTGAGGGTTGGAGAGTAATTGTGCTATTTCGTCATTGCTGATGTATCGTTTGATCCATGCCGTTTGAAGAACTGGGATATGTACCTCCATTTTTTATTTGGTCTCTGAGTAGCCGTATGATAATATGTCTTATAATAAGGCTTTGATAGGATTTATAGAGTGATGTTGATCGTATCACTCTTCTTTGGAAGTTTTGATAATGTTTTTAGAGTGATGCAAGGTGCATCACTTCATTAAGCAATTGTATTATTGTTTTGGAAGTGGTGCTAGTTGCATCACTCCACTATAAGCAATTGTATTATTGTTTTTGAAGTGATGTGAGTTGCAGCACTCCACTAAGAATGTCATAATATTTTTCAAGTGATGCGAGATGCATCACTTATCTAGGTAAAATGTAATAAAGTATTTGAGTAATGCTAATAGCACTACTTCACTGAGAAGTTTTGAATAATATTTTTGAGGTAGTGGTGTTTGATGCATTACTCCACTAGAATATTTCCATTCTCTTGTTAAGGTATCAGCAAAGCTGTTTTTCTCTGATTTTATGTATTTGATATATGGTTGATACTAATGGAGCTAGAGCTGCCATTGGATTACTCAGCCTTTTTTATAATCTTCTTGTAATTTATATTTCCAAAAATTTGTAACATATTTTGAATCTGTACAGAGTTCGAATCTTGTTCCTAATAATTCTATTTTCCATTTTTTCAAGATTTTGAGGCACACATAAGTTTCTAATTCTTGAATAGAATAATTTTGTTTGGTTTTACTAAACGATCCAGAAAGATATTTACATAGTCTAACTGGTAATTTTTCTTTTTCAGGTAATGGGTATGTTTCAAGTTTTATACTGTCAGTAATAATCATATTGCTAGTAGAATCGACGTTAAGAATATTTTTTTCGTTTATTATGGCAAGCATACAACCTGCCTAGGTATCTTGAGATGTATCTATTTCAATGATAAGGAAGTCTTTTATATTAGCATTATATAAGACTGGTAAAACTTGATATTTTTCTTTATTTGCTTTACTGTTCCTGTATCTTGATTTGTCCATATCCATTTGACTTTTTCTGATAATTCTTAATTCTAATAAATTCTTACATTTGGATTTGAATTCTTCTACATCCTTTATACTATATGGAATTCTATTGGGAACATTGATTTCTGCTAGTGGATCTTTGACTCTAATTGTGATTTCACATTTATTAGTATTTTTTAGGTGGTCAAGAGGATTTTCACTACAGACTTCTTGTAATCTACCTTCTAGAATTTATTGAGTAGTGTATAAAAATTGAATAGTGTCTAAAACTTCATGTGCTATTAGTCGTACGAGTTCGGTTTGCGTAACAATTTTTGTAGTAATTTGTTGTGATTTTGTACCCTCCCTCCCCCAGAAAGTGAGAGAGATAGTGTGAAGGCGTTGAATAAAATGTTGGTATAATTTGAGAAAATTATTACCGATAATAATATTAACACCAGAGTCATGAAGATATATAAAGTTTTAGCGAGAAAAAGGTATCCTTAAATAATGATAGAAACATAATAACCAACATACCAGATTTTGGGAATTGATTTGTCGGCTGCTATAATTTTAAGAGGTTTAGGTAGTTTATTCCAGGTGGATAAAACATAACGTTTTGCAAAACATAGAGTTGATCCAGTATCAATATATGCATAATAAGTTTGGTTTTGAATGAGGGTTTTAATAAAAGTAGCATTAGGATTTTTTAATGTCAACTTCTTACTCAGAACTAGTGGTTGAGTTAAAGTAAGATTTGTAGGCATAAATGTCAATATCATAATTAATGTTAGAATCTTCAATAGGATCATAACTAATTTCATTAGCTAATTTTAAAGTCTGGATTTTTGTATTGTTGGTATATCTTTTTGGACATTCATTAGCGTAATGTCCTTATTCATGACATAGCCAACAAATGCATTTTTCTTCTTAGTTGGACAGAATTTATTTGTTTGTGTATTTTTGCTCTTTTTGTATTGATGTCAATTCTTAAAATATTTTCGTGGATTGTTCCATTTATGTTTTTGGTATTTATGATATGGAATTTTCCTCTATTTTTTCTTTCTTTTAGACTTAATATCAGAACATCCTTATTTTTCAATTTTATTTATTATCTTGTCACAACATAGATTAATTTGAGCTTGTCTTTTAGCTATTTCTGTAGTACAAGATTCTTACATCCAAGTTCTTAATACTGTTATTCTACCTCCTAATGAATGGGGAATTGTATCAACTTTTATTGTGTTTTGATATATCGATTCAATTATCAAGTGGATTTTTTATGAGAATTTCTTATAGAAGATGGCAAGTGCTAATGTTTTATGTTTATAATCTAATTGATAATATTTTGTTTTAAATTCACAAATGAAATTTTCTAAGAAACATAAATTACATATTTTAGGATTTGTGAGATGCCAAAAAGCAGAATTTATAAAAGCATATATTTTTTCTGTTTCGTTTGGATATCTTCTTATGAATTCGGTGGTTAATGTCTGAGTAATATTTTTAAATGTTGTAATGACATCGGTTTGTAATAACAAAATCTTTGATGGATCATCTAAAGTAGTTAAATAGTTATATACTATTCCTGTAGTTTGATGAGCGACATAGTTGAATAAATCATCGGGGCTGGATCTTTTATTTCTTGATTTAGTTGTATAAATATATTAATTTTATTATTCCAATCTTGTAATATTTTATATTCATTTTCAACACAATCGAGGTCTAGTATATTTGTTCCAAGTATATTTTCTATTTTAGGAATATATTGGTTTAGGATTTGGGTCCATTTATTCTTATAATAATATCCTTGCTTACTCAATTTTCATCCTCAATTTCATCATATGTTCATTTTTTTGAATGTTGATTTCGATGACTAGATTCTGGTATTTCTTGTTTTATATAACTAGGGTTATATGGATTTAGATGAAGATTTTCATCCGATTCATAATCAAATACTATTTCATTAGTTTCGGCTTTGGCTTCTATTTTGTTATTCATTAAGAGGAATTCATCTTGTGTTTCTAAATCTTCCTTAGGTATATCTAATTTAGCAAACAATTTTTATAGTAATTTGTTGTGGTTTTGTACCCTCACTCCCTCAGAAAAGTGAGAGAGATAATGTGAAGGCGTTGAATAAAAGGTTGGAATAATTTGAGGAAACTATTACTGATATACTTCTTTTATAATGTCTGTCATCTGAAATAAATCTTTGTTCGGAATTTTGAAGAAATAATCTTGGTGGTGTTTCTAGTTTTAATAAAGGTTTGAATAATTTGTCTATTGATATTTTTTCATCGTCTCTAAACACTAAACTGTGATGGCTGTTTGTCAAAGCATAATTAATTTTGTAGGTTATGGTAAAAAGATGATTTTTACTTTTCATGAAATTGTTCCTTTTTAATTCATATCGTAAGGTTATGGATTTGCTTAGATCATGGTCTTTTAGACTTAATCCTAATTGAATGTTTATATCGAATTGTATTTTTCCTTGTGATAAATTGCTTAGTCCTCTTTCTATGATACATTTGTTATCATCGAGTGTTCTATCATATCTGATTTCTAATTCTATTGGGGTATTAATTCCTTCCATAAATGTACTCTTAAAAAGAATGTATTGTACTACAATGAATATAAGAAATCTTTAATTGTTCAGGTTGTTCCATTTTATTTATTCTGTCATATATTTCCTATTTGTTAATAATAGAGATTACAATATCTCCTTTTGTTTATTCAATTGGTATAGTTTCTTCTCCTATCATAATTCCACATTTGATAATATTTTTTCGTGAAAGTCTTTATTTAATATTTTCAAATAGAGATATGTCAAAATTATGTCTTGCTATTAAAGATAAATCAATTTTCTTTATTTTCTTTGTATCAATAATTCCATGAAACATATATCCTATGTGTTCATTTTCTTCGTAAGATTCAATCATAGCAGAGTTAGTTGTAGATGTAGACAGTAAATAATCGGACATAAATGCGTACCTGTTATGTTCTTGGCTTGGCAGTTTAATAATTTATAAGAAAATGATGTGATCCCTCTAGAGTTTTACTTCAAGGATCTTATCCCTCTAGAGTATTACCTCAAGGATCTATCAACCAATGCTCGAGGATGGTTGAGAGAGAAAATGAATCGAGACTTACACAACTGCTCTTTAGATTAAACTCTAAGTATTCTCGAAAGATAACACCTTTATTTATAGGAGGGGGTCAGTTTCCCTACAGACCCTAGGGGATAGATTCCCCAACACACGTTAATTTTATATTGACATAAAGAGAAAAGAGGGAATATATTCCCTGACATGCATTTTAAAGTAAAGCAAAAAGAAAAATAGATGCCCAACAGTTGGAATCTAAGTACAATAATTTACATGATAAGAAATAAAGTAATTCACATGGTAGTGAGTTTCTTGTCAAACTATGCTCCCTATCTGATAGTGCTGATGTTTGATTGGTCTTTGAAGAGATCATAGACTTCTGAATGACTGTAATCGAATACTACAATAGATTCTTTTTTTTTTTTTGGCTAATTTTCTCTTTCTGTAGTAAAACATTTTGCATGATGCCAAGTATTCATTATATTTGTAGCTTGTTTCATGAGATGATCGGTTATTAATAAATCGTCTGATGGAGTTTATAAGAACTCCTTTGCTGGCCCATGGGTTGCTCTTTTTGGCCTTTGAGATTAAACAGTCGATATATGTCATCTGATTGGTATGGACTAAGTGGGTAATATCGTATGAATTAAAAGCTGAAATTCTGACTTCGTTAATTTGTTTTTGAGCTTATAGGCTTAGATAATATCCGCTGCCTAATTTTCTATATGCTTCATCATAATTTTTCTTGATCAGGAGATATTCACAAAATAATCTTTCTTGGTCTTCACTGGGTGCTTGAGAATATTCCATGAGATCTTGAGGGTTGGAGAGTACATTGTTGATGTATCGTTTGATCCATGATGTTTGAAGAACTGCGATATGTACCTCCATCTTTGATCGGGTCTCTGAGTAGCCGTATGATAATATGTCTTATAATAAGGCTTTGATAGGATTTATAGAGTGATGTTGATCGTATCATTCCTCTTAGGAAGTTTTGATAGTGTTTTTAGAGTGATGCAGGGTGCATCACTTCACTAGGCAATTGTGTAACGACTCGGATTTTTTGTCTTCTTATAAAATGCTTAGAAATTTAAGTTTTAAGTACGTGGCTAAAATTCCTCCTTTTAAAAAGATTTTTCAACTTAAAATCAGAGTCGCCTAAAATCCAATCGTCACTAAAACACAATTCAACAATTTATCAAATAGTGAAAAACTACAATTTATAGATTTGTGTGGAATCGTAATTAAAACATCACTTAAAACTTTGACAAAAATCCAAAGTTTAGGGTTTAAAATGTAACCTACTTAATATTCAGGATAGATAGTCAAATAAGGGTTGAGATAGTAATTAACGTTTACAAAACAAGTTTGTCATTAAACCCTTACAAAATAGCTTCTTCTTTTTTCACTTGATGCCATGCTACTACTCGGATTGTGTTTCCTCCGGATAGACCGCAGGCTCCACAGGAATAGCCTCCTCTGCTGCTCCTAGCACAACCATTTCATTACCTACACCACAAGTAAGGATGTGAGTATGAAGCCCAGTAAGGAAATGGGTTAATACAAATGCATATGTCTCTCTTTAGTTCCTTTTTGGAATGGGGGCCACCCAAACCAATTCTTCTTATTACATTCGTTCGTTTGTTCATTCTTTACTCGTACTTCGAGCTGAAGATTGGAGGATTTCCTTTGTGATGGAATAGTGATCAGACCTAACCTTTTACTTGCAACTAGAACTCCCGTACCCGATAAGGGAGGGCTTCGGCTAGTTGCAGGTAAAAGGTTAGGTCTGATCACTATTCCATCCTAGAGGAAATCCTTCAATCTTCCGCTTGATGTATGAGTAA
>CM039483.1:19779590-19846339 GCA_022433065.1 Begonia loranthoides
CCCCCAAACTCCCTTTTCCTTTCTTTTCTTTCATTTTTTTTATCATTGTTTCTTTCCCAATGCATGTGAATACAACCCCGAGGGGGTACTCCCTACTTTGTTTCTATTAATGTGAATGCATGGGGACACTTCCAAAATAGCTAATACATACATGAACGATAAATGACAAAGCATCAAAGATTCTACAATTAACAATACAAGAACAGAATTCAAAACATATAAGGAAAACAAAGGTATATCCACATATCATGTAGAGCGCTATAAGGGGGAAACATATGAAGCAATCTTATAAGTCATTTATTGGAAACACTTCCACCACCAATCACTAAAACAAGCTAAACAGTTAATTGACATTAACTAGGCATACTTGTCTAAACGCAACAAAGCTTAACTATGCTTGAAGAATAATAGAAATCAATAGCATGCTTAAATATCGACTACAATTAAATTGGCTGACAGTTTACATGCTATTAAACGAAATGAAATTATGCAACAACAAACATAGGAAACAAAACGAGCGTGACATCATAGAGTAGTGAACGATCAATGAAATAAAGTAGCGAAAACATGCTTCTTAAGGCGGCAATAAACAGCAGTAAATCGTCAAGACAGAACAGCGAAATGTGCAGTTTAAATGATTACATACAGTAGCAAAGTATGGAAAACAGAACAGCGAACGTACATTTTAACAATTATATACAGCAGCAAATAATAATTGGAAAGACACAGCGAGGCCTGCTTCTTAAATAGTAATGAACAGTAGCAAAGTATTGAAAACTATAACAATGAAGCATGCTTCTAATGATGAACATGACAGCAGAAACGCATGACTAATCATGCTTTTGGGAACTAATAACGTAGCAGAAAAATAAATACTAATCATGCGTTAATTCGACTAACAAAATAGCGGTGATATACGACTACACAAACTACGAGTCATGCTTTTTGAATGACTAACACAGCAGAAAATAATAACAAGTAAGACAACAAATTATGCCTACGAGTCATGCTTCCTAACGACAATAAATAGCAGTAACGACAACGAAACAAAATATCAAATCATGCTTCTCAATGTCACCAGCAGCAGCAAGGAAATCGGAAAGCAACCAGCAGGTATAATTTAAACCGACTAATATAGCACCAGACCGTAACAATGAAACGAGCGGTGAAACATGCTTCCTAATAATTAAATTCTATAGCATTAATATTACATCCAAACAGCGAAAACATACCCCTTAAATCATAACAATAGCCGTAAGAGTTAACGAGAAAGAAACACGGAAAACATGCTTTTTAGTTGACTATAAACAACAGTAAAATATTGAAAACAAAACAGCGAAACATGATTTTTAATCAATGATATACCGTAGCCAATCCACTAATTAAATTAATGAAAACGTGCTTCCAAACATTTAAAAACAGTAAAGATCAATAATGAAACGGGACAACGGATCATGCTAGTAAATCATGCTTTTTAAACTATAATATACAGCAGTGAACAAAAATCGAACAAAAACAGCGAAACAGATTGCTCAGACGATGATATCCAGCAGCAAAGTATTGAAACAGAAAGACGAAACATGCTTATTGAACAACTAATATATAGCAACAAAGTATCGGAAGTAAAACAGTGAAACGTGCTTTTTAAATAGTAATATACAGCAGCAAAACATTGAAAAACAGGAAGCGAAACATGCTGAATAAACCATTCATATGAAATCTATTCGTCGGAGGCGTACTCAGAGATTTCCTAATAAACATACTCAATAAATCATATCTAGAAGTCTATAGCTAACAAAACAGCATCACCATTAACAACATTCCTCGAAGTCTGTCAGGCATTCGTTAATCCTTCTCATTCATTTAGCCATCTTCTCTTTTGCTTCATTCAAGCTCAACACAATAACTTTCACTACTACTCTACTGACGTGGACATCCCAATAGAAATGGTAAAGCAATGTACAGAGGATACTAAAAAGGAAATAGTAGGGAAAACCTAACATTCAGCAGAAACGAAGTGCAAAAACCAGTAGAGTACTTAAGGAAAAACATGAGGATTAAGGCATCTAATAGTGAACAGAAGTAACTACGTAGCAAAACCTTAAAGCAATCCACAGGAAACTACAGAGGTCCAACAACAAGCAATATTCACACACACGCACTCATTTACTTGGGTGTAGGGTCTCCACCTAGCCAAGACTACCCCATTCCTTACCCTTATTGGCGGTTCTTCAACAGCTCCCTTTAGTGACCACACCCACACAGGAACTACTCCAACAGCAAGACTCAAACGAGGAAGGAGATGCATCCTGGAGGAGGCCATTGGGGTTAAAAAGGAGGGAGTCCTCTTGGGGAAACAAGTCGTACAACTGGAGGGTATGCAGGCGACAGTCCTGCTAGTCGGGATTGTGAGGAGTGGGATTTTGTGTCAAGAGCTGCGATTTCTATTGGTTAGGTGTCATTTTCTTTTGATTTAAAATTATTTTTTGTCACAAATCTGCGATCTTCCGGACGAGTGCGGACGCATAGATCTCGTCCGCATTCGTCCGCATGAGTAAATTCTTGTAGGCAAATTGGTGGTCACGGACGAGAAATGGTGTCCCCATCCTCGTTCGTACCGTCCGCAGCCAAGGTTCGGACATCATTTAGCGTCTGCACCTATCATTCTCATATGTTCAAAATTGAACAGAGGCAAATTAGACGAGGCGTCACCTCATTCGCATTCGTCTACGAGCGTCCGAATGTCTCCAGGAATTGGACAGATTCTTTGCGGACGCATCCCGTCCTCTTCCGCATTGTCCGTACTTCGTCCGCAAAGGGACAGAGTCGCTTCAGGGCATGAGGGTCCATCCTGCAGTCATCTCCAAGTAAAATGTGATGGTACGGACGCCAACCCACGTCTCCATGGTATCTGCAGGCGTCCGAATTTGCCAGATCTTCACCTTCTTCACATTTTTCTACCAACTTTTTATTCCGAAATAATTTCCTCATAATTACCTGTCACAACTTAACACGTATAGAGGCACAATGGAATATATAATAATCTACAAAGTTTGATTACTTCGCTTAAATGAGAAAATTAGTATCGGGGTATTACAAATTGTATTAGTGTTTTAGAAGTGGTGCTAGTTGCATCACTTCACTATAAGCAATTGTATTATTGTTTTTGAAGTGATGCGAGTTGCAGCACTCCACTAAGAATGTCATAATATTTTTCAAGTGATGCGAGATGCATCACTTATTTGGGTAAAGTGTAATAAAGTATTTGAGTAATGCTAATAACACTACTTCACTAAGAAGTTTTGAATAATATTTTTGAGGTAGTGGCGCTTGATGCATTACTCCACTAGACTATTTCCATTCTCTTGTTAAGGTATCAGCAAAGTTTTTTTTCTCTGATTTTATGTATTTGATATATGGTTGATACTGATGGAGCTGGAGTTGCCATCGGATTAATCGTCTTTTTCTATAATCTTTTTGTAACTTATATTTCCAAAAACCTATAACATATTTTGAATCTGCACGGAGTTTGAATCTTGTTCATAATAATTCTATTTTTCATTTTTTCAAGATTTTGAGGCAACCATAAGTTTCTAATTCTTGAATAGAATAAGTTTGTTCGGTTTTAGTAAACGATCCAGAAAGATATTTACATATTCTAACCGGTAATTTTTCTGTTTTAGGTAACGGGTATGTTTCAAGTTTTATACCGTCAGTAATAATCATATTGCTAGTAGAATCGAGCTTAAGAATATTTTTTTCCTCTGTTATGGAAAGCATATAACCTGCCCAAATATCTTGAGATGTACCTGTTTCAATAATAAGGAAGTCTTTTATATTAAGATTATATAAGACTAGTAAAACCTGACATTTTTCTTTAATTTGCTTTACTATTTTTGTATCTTTATTTGTTGATATCCATTTGACTTTTTCTGATAATTTCTTTTGTAATTTTTTTCTTTTTCTAGCTAATTCTTTTAGAAAACCTTATTCTGCGATGTAATTTAAACATCCTAAAAACCTTTGTATTTGTTTTCTATCTTATAATTTATCTAGAAATTTATGTAAATTTTCTTGTACATTAGAAGTTAACTGGATTTCTCCATTATAATTTTATCTTAAACCTAAATATTCTACCTCAATTTGTAATAACTTAAATTTCTTTTGAGAGATAATTAAACCTTTTTTTCAAATCTGTTTAGATCCTTTAAGGTTGCATTAATGTGATCTTCTTTATTTCCTGATGTAAAAATAATAATATCATCGATATAAGCTAGGCAAATATCTTTTAATCCTTCTAGATTATTGTCCATAAACCGTTGATATAATGAAGGTGCTTGTTTTAATCCAAAAGGTAATACATTTCATTCGTATTGTTTTTGTGGGAGACAACTAAAGGTTGTTAAAGGTTTAGTGTTTTCTGATTAACGTAATTGCCAATATCCTGATTTGGCATCTAATGTGCTAAATAGATTATTAGCTTTTAATTTTTCTAAAATATAATCTTTTCTTGGTAATTTATAACTATCTCCAATGGTGGCGTCATTCATCTTTTTATAATTGATTACCATTCATCGAAATCAACATTAAAAAAAACGAACATATGATGAAATTGAGGATGAAAATTTTAAAAAATATATGAGTAAGCAAGGATATTATTATAAGAATAAATGAACAAAAATCCCAAACCAATATATCCTTAGAATAAAAAATGTACTTGGAACTAATATACTAGACCTAGATTGTGGTTAAAATGAATATAAAGTATTACAAGATTGGAAAAATAAAATTAATATATTTATACAACTAAATCAAGAAATAAAAGATTTAGCCCCCGATGATTTTTTCAACTATGTCGTTCATCAAACTATAGGAATAGTATATAACTATTTAACTACTTTAGATGATTCATCAAAGATTGTGTTATTAGAAACTGATGTCATTACAATATTTAAAAATATTACTCAGACATTAACCACCGAATTCATAAGAAGATATCCAAACAAAACAGTAAAAACAGAGGCTTTTATAATTCAACTTTTTGGCACCTCACAAATCTTAAAATATGTGACTTATGTTTCTTAGAAAATTTCATTTGTGAATTTAAAACGAAATATTATCAGTTAGATTATAAACATAAAACATTAGAAATTGCCTTATTCTATAAAAAATTGCCATCAGAAATCCACTCAATAATTGAATCGATATATCAGAACGCAATAAAAGTAGATGCAATTGCCAATTCATTAGGAGCTAGAATAACAGTATTAAGAACTTGGATGCAAGAATCTTGTACTACAGAAATAGCTAAAAGACAAGGTGAAATTAATCTATGTTGTGACAAGATAACAAATAAAATTGAAAAATACGGATGTTTTGATATTAAGTCTAAAAGAAAGAAAAAATGGAGGAAAATCCCATATCATAAATACCAAAAACGTAAATGGAACAATCCACGAAAATATTTTAAGAATCGACATCAATACTTACACAAATAAATAAATTATGTCCAACTAAGAAGAAAAAATGCACTTGTTGGCTATGTCATGAAGAAGGACATTACATTGATGAATGTCCAAAAAAATATATGAACAATACAAAAACCCAAACTTTAAAATTAGCTTATGAAATTGGTTATGATCCTATTGAAGATTCTGATATTAATTATGATATTGGCATCTATGCCTACGAATCCGAACTCTAACTCAACCACTAGTTCTGAGTAAGAAGTTAACATTAAAAAATCCTAATGCTACTTTTATTAAAAACCTCATTCAAAACCAAACTTATTGTGCATATGTAACACCTCGAATTTTTAAGTTGGACCATTATTGGGGTATTATAGAGGATGTGCTCTGAGCGTTAAGTCTAGGTGTATTTTTGCCCGTACATGCGATATAATTGAGAGCATAGAGTAGCTAAGGTATTACACTTCGCATGGTTACGTGTTATTTTATAATATGTAATAGGGGGAAGTATTACGGGATAGAAGTTAAGCTAGAAAATGTGAGGAAAGTGCTGACTGTGCACTTTGGGATGACTCGGGACGCTGTTTTCACGTCCTCAAAGTCTCCCCCTTCCTTTAATAAGGGTTCGGATGAGACTGCAGACACAGCCAAGTGCTTGTGGAAGCCAATGGTTGCGTCTGAATGGAATCTGTCCAGACCTAGACACTATAGGACGTTTGCGGACGAGTGCGGAGGAGGTGAGGTCTCGTCTGCAACGCCTCTGTCCAATTTTGGGACACATTCGGAACTGGCGTCCGCCTCATGCGGACGCCAAACCGAGTCTGAAAGTGGTCTTCAGACGGTACGGACTTTAGACAGGGACACCATCCCTCATCCTAAGTCCCTTTTTAGCCTGCGTGATTCGGTCTTCTGGACAAATGAGGACGAGCATTGTGCGTCTGCACCCTTCCGAATCAACCCAGATTAGCGACAAAACTGATTTAAAATCAGAACAAAAATGACGCATGGCCAATTGGAACGCGACCCCTGACACCAAATCCGATCCCAAACTGCATGGAACCGACACCCCCTGCTAGAGTTGCCTCTCCTTGCCTCCCTATGCGTATGGGTGTCCCCTTCTCCTTCTTGGTAAAGCCTCTCTCCCTCATTTCAGTCCATGCTTTTCCCCAACTGTGAGAGCTTCTCTCCTTGTGAAGCTCTGCCCCCTTCTCCCCCTTCCTGCGTGAGTCTCCCAGTGTGTGAGTGTGAAGAGTGTGTGTTGTGAGGTGAGTTAGTGAATGGGTGAGTGGTTGATGGAGCTGAACTATGAGCTGCTGAAGCTAGAGCTGCTCCCTGTTGTTCATGAAGCCGCTATCTAGACGAGGAGTGGCTGTCCCTGCTGGTTATTCTTCAGTAATGGTAAGACTTGGGTGTGTCTTGGCTTGAGGAAGCCCTACACCACATGTGTGCGTGAGTGTGTCTTGGATTGATAGTGGAAAATGCTAGGTTTATATGTTGCTCTGCTGGATGGATTGTGTGTTAGTTCTTTGGATTGTTATTGATAGGTGCTCAGTGTATTCTCTATGCTTGAATATTCCTTCTTGTTATGCATATATGTTTCTATGCTTATTCCCCTATGTTCTGGATGCTCTCTGTGCTTTAGTTTTCTATGATATTCCTATGTTCAGGTTGTTGTAGTGTGATCCCTTGGCTGTGCCTTATTGTTAGCCTGTACGTTTAGTTGTGCTTTAGCTCATGTGATATTTCTATGCTATATGTTGCTATAAATGTAATTGCTTGGCTTGCACATGTTGATGGTTCCATTGTTGAGTTCTCTGCTGTAAATCAAACCCTTGAGCATGATATCTAAAATGAGTAATTATAACTAGTATAATTAACTTGCATATTGAGCATGTTAACCCAATTGGAAATTTGTCAAGTATGTTAACCTAATCAATTCAGCTAGTTACTTAATAAGAGTATGTTAATAAACTTAGGTTGTAAACTCTTTAAGCATGTTATTGTTCTTGAATATTGTCGTGCATTGTTATGACCGCTATAGTTGATATACGAACTCTTAGTATGTTGTATGTATGTTTAGAGTAATCTCATGACGATAGAAACAATTAGGAAAACCACCACGAGGTGGTCACATGCCTTGAGTAAGGAAAACCATTAATCTTTCCCTTGTCAGGATCATATGACCAATTAATATAACTAATTAGAAACCATAGGATTCCCCAAACT
Organism: Begonia loranthoides; assembly: GCA_022433065.1. Lineage (NCBI taxonomy): Eukaryota > Viridiplantae > Streptophyta > Magnoliopsida > Cucurbitales > Begoniaceae > Begonia > Begonia loranthoides. Next base: position 19,787,285 of record CM039483.1, read on the forward strand.
CCACGCTCCATGTAAGAGCTATTCCTAAAACATGTAACTATTCCTAAAATACGTAACTAAAAGATTGGTTTGGGGCGGACCCATTCCAAAGGATTAAAAAGAGGCATTTCATTGCGCATAAACTCATTTTCTTACTGGGCCTTTAGGTTCACATCTTACTTGCGGTGTAGGTACACGACGCGCGGAATCGGCGAGCAACTAAAGAAGCAGTGGATGAGGGCTTTGCACGAGCTAAATTGTGGTTGGTCAGGCTATGAGAAGTTAAAGATATATTGAGTTGTAATTAATTTAAATTAAGTTTTCCTTTTCTTAATTTGTAATTTAATGTCTAGTTTATTTTCTTTAAAATATTTACGCTTCCGCCATGAACATTTACTTTCACAAGAAATGTTTAAAGTGTTTTCTAGCAGCCCGACTTGCACTCTGATATTTCTTTCATAAAAACTTTGAATTTTAACGCGTTTTTAAAAAGGGATTTACGAAGAAAAATTCGGGTCGTTACAGCATATATTGATACTGGACCAACTCTATGTTTTGTAAAACGCCATGTTTTATCCACCTGGACTAAACTACCTAAACCTCTTAAAATTATAGTAGCTGACAAATCAGTTCACAAAATCTAGTATGTTGATTATTATGTTCCTATCATTATTCAAGGATACCCTTTTCTAGCTAAAACTCTATATCTTTATGACTCTGGTGTTGATATTATTATCGATAATAATTTCCTCAAATTACACTAACCTTTTATTCAACACCTTCACACTATCTCTGTCACTTTCCAGGGGAGGAGGGTACAAAACCACACAAATTACTACAAAAATTGTTACGCAAACCGAACTCATATGACTAATAACACATGAAGTTTTAGACACTATTCAATTTTTATACACGACTCAATTAATTCTAGAAAATAGATTACAAGAAGTCTGTAGTGAAAATCTTCTTGACCACCTAAAAAATACTAATAAAGAGGAAATCACAATTAGACTCAAAGATCCACTAGCAGAAATTAATGTTCCCAATTGAATTCCGTATAATATAAAGGATGTAGAAGAATTCAAATATGAATGTAAGAATTTATTAGAATTAGGAATTATCAGAGAAAGTATGAGCCCACATAGCGCACCAGCCTTTTATGTCGAAAACAAAAATGAATTAAAATGTGGAAAAAGAAGAATGGTAATCAATTATAAAAATATGAATGACGCCACTATCAGAGATAGTTATAAATTACCAAGAAAAAATTATATTTTATAAAAAATTAAAAGGTAATAATCTATTTAGCACATTAGATGCCAAATCAGGATATTGGCAATTACGTTTATCAAAAAACACTAAATCTTTAATAGCTTTTAGTTGTCTCCCACAAAAATAATACGAATGGAATGTATTACCTTTTTTATTAAAACAAGCACCTTCATTATATCAACGGTTTATGGACAATAATCTAGAAGGATTAGAAGATATTTGTCTAACTTATATCGATGATATTATTATTTTTACATCAAAAAATAAAGAAGATCACATTAATGTGGCCTTAAAGGTTCTAAACAAGTGTAAAGAAAAAGATTTAACTATCTCTCAAAAGAAATCCAAATGATTACAAACTGAGGTAGAATATTTAGGTTTAAGATAAAATCATAATGGAGAAATCCAGTTAACTTCTAATGTACAAGAAAATTTACATAAATTTTCAAATAAATTACAAGATAGAAAACAAAGACAAAGATTTTTAGGATGTTTAAATGACCAGTCATTCCCTTTAACCAAAAACTAGTTATTGTACCAAAAAATTTACATACTGGAACAAACTATGTTGTTGAAAGTACATCCACACCTTTTGATACAACATCAAACAATTAAAAAATAAAAGCACTATTGAACAATATTATGGAAATCCTATCTTATTTCATAATTCATCATAATACAGAAGAGTTACAAGATATACAAAATAATGTAATTCACATAAATGAATTTTTAAGTCAATATTATTACAAACTTAAAATACAAATGAGAAATACAAACGATATAATCATAGAAAATCAAAATAAATTAATAAAAATAGAACAAGACGTTACTGAGTTAAAAGACAAAATCAATGATACTCAGATAATTATAGCTTACTTAAAACATTATCTAAGAAACCAATTGTGATGCATAACAGTTTAAGCGAAATGAGAAGAAATATAGAAATTGATATGATCGAACAAATTAATGATTTAAAATAACAAAATCTTGAAATACAAAGAACACTGAAAGAAATGAATAATTACAAAGAAATTTATAAAGAATTAACAGAAGCAAAAAATATAATTATACAACTAGTTGACAATATTAGAAAAGACCCTGGAAAGCAAATTCAACAAATTAATCAATGCAAAGATATATTTGAAATTATCGAAAGTTTACAACAAATAATAATTAGACAAGAACGGAAAAGATGTATCACTATAGAAGACTTAGACCATATTAATCTAAATAAAAGATTACAACATAAATTAACTATTCAACCACCTCCATCAATATAAATGGAAATGGAAATTTAGAAAAACAGATAGCTAAATTAACTAGTTTGTTTGCTGAATTAGATATTACTAAGGAAGATTTAGAAATACAAGATGAATTCCTCTTAATGAATAACGAAACATAAGCCAAAGCCGAAACTAATGAAATAGTATTTGATTATGAATCGGATGAAAATCCTTATCTAAATCCATATAACCCTAGTTACGTAAAACAAGAAATACCATAATCCAGTCATCGAAATCAACATTTAAAAAAATGAACATATGATGAAATTGAGGATGAAAATTTTAAAAAATATATGAGTAAGCAAAGATATTATTATAAGAATAAATGGACCAAAATCCTAAACCAATATATCCCTAAAATAGAAAATGTACTTGGAACTAATATACTAGACCACGATTGTGTTGAAAATGAATATAAAGTATTACAAAATTGGAAGAACAAAATTAATATATTTATACAACTAAATCAAGAAAAAAAAGATTTAGCCCCCGATGATTTATTCAACTATGTCGTTCATCAAACTACATGAATAGTATATAATTATTTAACTACTTTAGATGATCCATCAAATATTGTGTTATTAGAAACAGATGCCATTACAATATTTAAAAATATTATTTAGACATTAACCACCAAATTCATAGAAAGATATCCAAACGAAATAGAAAAAACAGATGCTTTTATAAATTCCACTTTTTGGCACCTCACAAATCTTAAAATATGTGACTTATGTTTTTTAGAAAATTTCATTTGTGAATTTAAAACAAAATATTCTCAGTTAGATTATAAACATAAAACATTAGCACTTGCCTTATTCTATAAAAAATTGCCATCAGAAATCCACTCAATAATTGAATCGATATATCAAAACGCAGTAAAAGTATATGCAATTCCTGACTCATTAGTAGCTAGAATAACAACATTAAGAACTTGGATGCATGAATCTTATACTACAGAAATAGCTAAAAGACAAGGTGAAATTAATCTATGTTGTGACAAGATAACAAATAAAATTGAAAAATACGGATGTTCTGACAATAAGTCTAAAAGAAAGAAAAAATGGAGGAAAACTCATATCATAAATACCAAAAACGTAAATGGAACAATCCGCGAAATTATTTTAAGAATCGACATCAATACATACACAAACAAATAAATTATGTCTAACTAAGAAGAAAAAATGCACTTGTTGGCTATGTCATGAAGGACATTACGCTAATGAATGTCCAAAAAGATATACCAACAATACAAAAACCCATACTTTAAAATTAGCTTATAAAATTGGTTATGATCCTAGTGAAGATTCTAATATTAATTCTGATATTGACATTTATGCTACAAATCTGACTCTAACTCAACCACTAGTTCTAAGTAAGAAGTTGACATTAAAAAATCATAATGCTACTTTTATGAAAACCTTCATTCAAAACCAAACTTATTATGCATATATTGATACTGAATCAACTCTATGTTTTGTAAAACGCCATGTTTTATCCACCTGGACTAAACTACTTAAACCTCTTTAAATTATAGTAGCTGACAAATCAGTTCACAAAATCTAGTATGTTGGTTATTATGTTCCTATTATTATTCAAGGCTACCCTTTTCTAGCTAAAACTCTATATCTTTATGACTCTGGTGTTGATATTATTATCGGTAATAATTTTCTCAAATTATATCAACCTTTTATTCAACGCCTTCACACTATCTCTCTCACTTCCTGGGGGAGGGAGGATACAAAACCACAACAAATTACTACAAAAATTGTTACGTAAACTGAACTCGTACGACTAATAACACATGAAGTTTTAGGCACTATTCAATTTTTATACACTACTCAACAAATTCTAGAAAATAGATTACAAGAAGTCTGTAGTGAAAATGTAACGACCCGGATTTCTGTGATTCCTTGAAAATAAGGGAAATTTAAAATTTTCCCAAAGACTCCCTTATAAAATGATATCAGAGTGCGACGCTAAAACTGGATCGCTACTATCCTTTCTTTAAACTCATTGTGAAAATCAAATGAAATGCGGAAGCGTTATAAAAATCATTTATTTCAAACATTGCAGAAGCGTAAATCATTTGAAAAATGAACTTAAACAACTAAATACTGCATTTCAAAACTAATAATTTAAATACCATTTAAATACAACCATTTTCTCTTCTCGCTCTCGCCTGGCCAACCCCAATCTCGCTCGTGCAAATCCCTCTTCCCTCAGTTATTATCTGCTTATTATATGTTCATCGTTTGTACCTACACCACAAGAATACGTGAGCGTAATGGCCTAGTAAGGAAAAAGGTTTAATGCACTTATGAAATGCCTCTTAGTCCTTTTTGGAATGGGGGCCACCCAAACCAATCATTTCATTACGTACGTTCGTTCATTCATTCTTTACTCATACATCGAGCGAGAGATTGAAGGACCCACATGGGTGGTATAGTTGATCGTACTAGCCTCCTGTGTACAAAGTAGGTCCCTTTCCCATCATGGTAGGGGCTCTGCCTTGCTAGACTAGACCAGACTACCCACCAGCCACCAACTCCCCATTCATTCCATTATGGACTAGCCTTCTGTGTGTATACCTAGCTGCCAGACTAGACCCCATTATGGACTAGCCTCTTAGGTGCATACTAGGTTCTATCTAACTGCCAGACTAGACCCGATTATCCATTCATTTTTAACATTTTCCTCCCTCAAGCATGTGAGTACCACCCCACGACGGCACTCCCTATTGATTTCTATTAGCATGATACATGATCATCCAAAAGTGTCCAGAAATCGGACAGAGGCAAATCAGACGCAGCTAGTCTATGTCTGTAGTCGTCCGGATTTGTCTAGAAGTCACCAGAGTTTGGACAGATTTGATGCGGATGAAGCAACTGGCGTCCGCATCGTCCGTGACCTCATGCGAAACTCCACTACACAGTGAGGTCAGGATGCAGAATCACATTCTGAGTCTTCCCAACCCATTCTTCATGTGTGCAATACGTTTGCGGACGAGACAACTCATCCGCAGTGTCGTCCGAAGGTGTCCAAAAATGCCCTGGACAGCATTGCCTCACATTTTCTCACTTAGCTCCTACCCTATAACATTTTTCCCTTCAATACGCGTCATAAAATAACACGATCAATACACAATATAATATCCTCATTACCCCATTCTTGAATTACATCGGGTACACGGGCAAAAACGTAAAAGAAATACCCCTAGACTTAACGCTCTAGAATGTCCTTAGTAAGACCCCGATAATTATCCAACTAAAAAAGGTCAGGGTGTTCCAGAAAATCCTCTTGACCACCTAAAAACTACTAATAAAGGGGAAATCACAATTAGAGTCAAAGATCCACTAGCAGAAATCAATGTTCCTAATAGAATTACATATAGTACAAAGGATGTAGAAGAATTCAAATCCAAATGTAAGAATTTATTAGAATTAGGAATTATCAAAAAAAGTCAAATGGATATGGGCAAATCAAGGTACACAAATAGTATAGCAAATTAAAGAAAAATGTCAGCTTTTACCATTCTTATATAATCCTAATAAAAAAGACTTCCTTATCATTGAAACAGATGCATCTCAAGATACTTGGGCAGGTTGTATGCTTGCCATAACAAACGGAAAAAATATTCTTAACCTTGATTCAACTGGCAATATGATTATTACTGATGGTAAAAAGTTGAAACAGACCCGTTACCTAAAACAGAAAAATTACCAGTTATACTATGTAAATATCTTTTTGGATCGTTTACTAAAACTGAACAAAATTATTCTATTTAAGAATTAGAAACTTATGCTTGCCTCAAAATTTTGAAAAAATGGAAAATAGAATTATTAGGAACAAGATTCGAACTTCGTACAGATTCAAAATATGTTACAAGTTTTTGGAAATATAAATTACAAGAAGATTATAGAAAAGGACGATTAATCCGATGGCAGCTCCAACTCCAACTCCATCAGTATCAACCATATATCAAATACATAAAATCAGAGAAAAACAGCTTTACTCATACCTTAACAAGAGAATAGAAATAGTCTAATGGAGTAATGCATCAAACACCACTACCTCAAAAATATTATTCAAAACTTCTTAGTGAAGTAGTGCTATTAGCATTACTCAAATACTTTATTACATTTTACCTAGATAAGTGATGCATCTGGCATCAATTGAAAAATATTATGACATTCTTAGTGGAGTGCTGCAACTCGCATCACTTCCAAAACAATAATACAATTGCTTATAGTGGAGTGATGCAACTAGCACCACTTCCAAAACAATAATACACTTGCCTAGTGAAGTGATGCACCCTGCATCACTCTAAAAACACTATCAAAACTTCCTAAGAAGAGAGATACGATCAACATCACTCTATAAATCATATCAAAGCCTTATTATAAGACATATTATCATACGGCTACTTAGAGACCAGATCAAAGATGGAGGTACATATCCCAGTTCTTCAAACGTCATGGATCAAACGATACATCAATAATGACAAAATAGCACAATTACTCTCCAACCCTTAAAATCTCATGGAATATTCTCAAGCACCCAGTGAAGACCAACAAAGATTTTACAGTGAATATCTCTTGATCAAGAAAAATTATGATGAAGCATACAGAAAATTAGGCAGCGGATATTATCTCAACCTAAAAGCTAGAAAACAAATTGATGAAGTCAGAATTTCAGCTTTTGATTCATACGATATTAACCACTTAGTCCATACCAATTAGATGACATATATCGATTATTTAATCTCAAAGGCCAAAAAGTGCAACCCATGGGCTAGCAAAGGAGTTCTTATAAACACCATCAGACGATTTATTAGAAACCGATCATCTCATGAAACAAGCTACAAATATAATGAATACTTGGCATCATGCAAAATGTTTTACTACAGAAAGAGAAAATTAGCAGACAAAAGAAAAAAAGAATCTACTGTAGTATTCGACTACAGTCATCCAGAAGTCTATGATCTCTTCAAAGACCAATCAAGCATCAGCACTATCAGACAGGGAGCATAGTTTGACAAGAAACTCACTACCATGTGAATTACTTTATTTCTTATCATGTAAATTATTGTACTTAGATTCCCACTGTCGAGCATCTATTTTTCTTTTTGCTTTACTTTAAAACGTATGTCAGGGAATATATTCCCTCTTTTCTCATTATGTCAATATAAAATTAAAGTGTGTCAGAGAATCTTTCCCCTAGGGTCTATAGGGAGCGTGACCCCCTCCTATAAATAAGGGTGTTGTCTTTCGAGAATACTTAGAGTTTAATCTACAGAGCAGTTGTGTAAGTCTCGCTTGATTTTCTCTCTTAACCATCCTCAAGCACTGGTTGATAGATCATTGAGTTTTTACTCTGGAGGGATCAGATCCTTGAGGTAATACTCTGGAGGGATCACATTATTTGCTTATCAATTATTAAAATTCCAAGACCATATCAGATACGCATTTATGTCTGATTATTTACCTTCAACATCTACTACTAATTCTAACATGATTGAATCTTATGAAGAAAATGAACATTTAGGATATATGTTTCATGGAATTATCGATATAAAGAAAATAAGACAAATTGATTTATCTTTAACAGAAAAACATACTTTTGATATATCTCTATTTCAAAGTATTAAACAAAAACTGTCAAGAAAAAATATAATTAAATATGGAATCATGATAGGAGTATGCTTTGACAAACAACCACCATAGTTTAGTGTTTAGACATGATGAAAAAATATCTATAGACAAATTATTCAAACCTTTATTAAAACTAAAAACCCCACCAAAATTATTTCTTCAAAATTCTGAACAAAGATTTATAAAAGAAGTATATCATTTTCTGGAACTAGTAATGTTATCCCATATGAATTTCCTAGACAATCTCGAGTATATGAATTTCCGGAACCATTACATATAAATGAATCAACTCCTTTAATTAAAAGATCATTTGAAAAAGTGAAAACAAAAGAAAATGAAGAACCAACTATACAATCACTAAAAACAGTGATTCGTTCACTAAGTACACGAATAAATTAAAATAAGTCATTATACGGAGTAAAATTTAACTACGAAAATATTCTATATATGGAAAATTATATAATTTTAGAACAACTCCTTGATTTCTTAACTTATTATTTTTACTCATCTGATTAATATTATTTTGATCTATACCCAGATAATTGATATGAAACACTGGTATTTATATAAATATAGACTAGAAATATCAAACTAGTTAAAAAGGGATATTTAATACAGTAATAAAATGATAAGAAATTATGCAAAGGTGATAGAAAAATTGGAATATATCAATTTTTATGATAAAAATGAAGTCAATGGAATGATAGAATACTTAACAAAATATTTAATAGATTTCCCTCTAGAATTAGACAAAAGATTAGAAGACATAGCAGCCACAGACCTGCCACAAGAAGAGATCAACCATACACGACTAGAACTATTAGCTTTAGAAAGATTTCTATATAGATTTAAACAAATTTTAGAAATACAGATAAAAGATTGTCTAGAAAAATCAGAAATAATTGACTCAGAAGTATCTAATTCCGCATAATGACGTCAGTACCAATCTCTTTTTTATTACTTATTCTTATTTTATTATTTGTCTGTCATGTCTTGTATCAATATATAAATGATATATAAATGAATAATCTAAATGAAGTCGAAAAAATAAATATCCAAGATTTACATCTTCGAGAAATGACTACAGAAGTTAATAATTTACCAGCCATTCCCTTTAAACAAAAATTAGTTATTCTACCAAAAAATTTACCTACTGGAACAAACTATGTTGTTGGAAGTACATCCACACCTTTTGATACAACATCGGACAGTTAAAAAATAAAAGCACTATTGAACAATATTATGGAAATCCTATCTTATCTCATAATTCATCAAAATACAGAAGAGTTACAAGATATACAAAATAATGTAATTCACATAGATGAATTTTTAAGTCAATATTGTTACAAACTTAAAATAAAAATGAGAAACACAAATGATATAATTATAGAAAATCAAAATAAATTAATAAAAATAGAACAAGATGTTGCTGAGTTAAAAGACAAAATCAATGATACTCAAATAATGATAGCTGACTTAGAACATTATCTAAGAAACCAATTAGGATGAATAACAGTTTAAGCGAAATCAGAAGAAATATAGAAATTAATATGGCCGAACAAATTAATGATTTAAAACAACAAAATCTTGAAACACAAAGAACACTGAAAGAAATGAATACGATGTCCGCCTTCGGGGTGTCGCAGTGGTTTCGGCCTTCGGGAGATGGAGAGAGGTGCGGACTGCTGTTAGACCTAGAGACAGAATGAGAGTCGAGAGATTAAGAGAGTGAAGGGTTGGGTTTTCGAGCAAGAGGCCGCAAGGTCAAGGTTTTTTGTTTTTTTTTTCTAAAATTATCTGTTCGATTTTACCCAGGTTTTACCACCCAAAATCGAGAACATAACCGAACCTAGTTCGGTTATAAACTAATTTTTTTGGCCAATAGAACCGAACCTAACCGACCAAAATTGGTCGATTTGGTTTGATTACCCAGTTCGAACCAGACTGATTCCCACCCCTAATCAAATTAGCTCTGTTATCAAATTATACGAATCAAAATAGATTTGATTCCAAATAATAGGCAACAGAATCGGTGACAAGCGAAATACTTAGATAATAAATATGAAAAATATGGATTAAGGGAGAAGATAATTGGAGTAGAGGGAGATCAGACCGAAATAGGATGGTCAACAGGCAAAAAGGAATAACGGATGATCAGATGGAAAATGATAAAGGAAGAAAAAAAGATGATTGTTGGATTAGACTAAGGGACGTTCGATATAGAAGATGAATGTTTGATGTGAGAGATGAACGACTAAGATGAAATAGTGGGAAGACCCTCGACTTAAAACGAACGTCTCTCATTGCACAATGGACATCTCTCGACTTATGACGGAGGTCTCTCGTCTCACAACAGAAGTCCCTCGTCCCATAATGGACGTCCATAGACTTAAGACAGATGTCTCTCCACTTACGACGTCGTTTAGCATTGAGGGACGTTTGTGGATGCTAGTAGACGTCTATTGATGTTGAGAAATGACGTCGTATAGTATTAAGAGACGTCTATATTGACAAAAAACGTGACTGCGAGATTTGGGTCGTGCTTTTTCATAGTTTAAGGTTTTAGTTGTCCGTAATTTTTTTTCAAGCTTTGCTGTGTAACTGATATCAGACTATAGGGTTTGTTTTGTTAATTTTCTTTCAGATTATTAATTTGATATTAAATGTTATAAATAGGGGTAGAAAAATTCGAACCAACCTGTGAGACCCGAATCGAACCGGTCACCACGCGTCGGTTGGGATCACGATTTTCATTGTAAAAATTGCAAAAAAAAAAACAGAACTGAACAAACCTTAGAAAAAAAGTTTCTCTTCGCTATTCAGTCTCACACACTCTTCACTCTTCACTCTTCCATCTTTCTCTGGAAGTTCGAGGATCCTAGGGAAACCTAACTTATCTATTTTGTGCAATTGAGGAAACGCCTAATGGAGAAAAGGAGACTCGACTCTTGACTGCCAACTACCTGTTGTGACCGAGGAACGCCAGAACATAGACTCGACTGCCGACTGCATTTTTTTTGTGCAACGTTCGAAGTCGACATCTTGCCTCTGATTTCGATCCCTGTAAAGTGCGAAGACAGAACTGTGATTCTGATCCCTATGAAGTGCGACTGTATTGTGCCTCTTTTTGTTGCTGTGACTCTCTTTTGCAATTTTGTGTTGTTCAGTGTCATGACCTGAGCTCCACGAGCTAGGGACAACAGCATACATGCAGCTCAAGGACAAGAGGAGCTGCCACCGGTGCTTATGAGAAACGACACCGTTTCCATATTGAGGTGGAATGCAGTTATAAAGACCATACACTAAAAATAGGAAGAGACGGGAAAGACAGAGCGGGAAAAAAAGTGTGAACAATTTGTAATTTCTTTCTTTCTTCTTTATCATTCTACTCTGTAAACCTACCAGATTTCTGGAAACTTGAATGAAAATAACCTTCCTCAGTGTCTTCCATTGTTCGGATTGATAGTAATTATAAAAAAATTGGTATAAGAGTCACTACGATCAACTATGGCGGAAACACGTTTCAAGAAAAATGAAGATATACTTAAACGGATTGATGTTGAATTGAAGGATCTGGGTTCTACCATCACTTGGATATTCACTCGTTTGGAGTCAACTGATCAGAAAGTACAGTAGCTTGCTTGCCGCCAAGACTGACTTGATGCAATGGTTCTTAGCTTAGCACATGATACTTCTAAAAAACACGAGACCATCATGACTATTGTCAATCAACTGCTCCCTACTCTTCAAGATGTATTACAGAATGTAATTAAAGAAGGTAACTGAATGAAGTAAGTCTTCGCTAAAATGAAAAGAAAAGTTTACAAGTATTTATATTACTAAAATATAGTAGTTGAAAGTAATACAGTAGTTAAAAGAAGTAACTCCGTAACTCCTATTGTTCCACGTCAGCTTCTTCCACAGTAACTTCATCAGTCCACATCAGCAACTCTAATACTCCCCCTCAAGATGGAGAGTAAATGTTCAAGAGACCCATCTTGCTAATGATAAAATGAAACGAACTAGGATGCAAAGATTTAGTCAATACATCCGCCAATTGAAACTGTGAAGAAACATATAAAAACTTGATATTACCAAGTTGCAATTGCTGACGAACAACATGACAATCAATTTCGATAATGCTTTAGAATTCTCGATTGGTGACTTTTATAAATCCAAAGGCATTGTTCATTATTGTTCTTGTGTTGAACACCACAGCAGAATTCAGTGGTGGAGAGAAACATCAACATATTCTTAATGTTGCTCATTCCCTTATTTTTCAATCACATGTTCCTTTAAAATTTTGGGGTGATTATATTCTTACTGTTGTTTATCTAATCAATAGAATACCTTCTAAACTTTTGTCCAATAAAACTTCTTTTGAGATTTTAAATTCTAAAGCTCCTTCATATGATCATCTCAAGATATTTGGTTGCTTATGTTTTGTTTCCACTTTGAAAAGTGGTCAAAATAAATTTAGTTCGAGAGCTATTGCTTTCTCGGTTATTCTGCAAATTACAAAGGTTACAAAGTTCTAGATTTAGAGTCAAATAAAATTCTCATTTCCAGACATGTTGTTTTTCATGAAAATATATTTCCTTTCAAGTCTGATTTTAGTCGACAACCTGATTTTTCTTTTTCCAGTTCTCTTTCTATTTTGCAGACTCCAGATTCCACTAAATAGGTTTCTATTTCTTCTGGTATTTGTGATAAACCATGTTTCTCCTCTAAATGTATTTCTAAAGCTCCTTCTTATCTCAATGATTATCACTCTTTTTTAGCTAATGGTGATTCTGTTTTTCATAATTCTTTTGTTTCATATCCTATATCATTTGTTCTATCTTATCATAGATTGTCTACTTCTTTTAAACATCTTACTTTGGCTATTTTTCCCAATTTGGAACCTAAATATTATTACCAAGCTGAAAAATCTCATGAATGGAGAGAAGCTATGAATGTAGAGTTTACTACTTTGGAAGACAATTTTACTTGGACTCTGGTTGATTTACCTCTTGGAAAACAGCCGATTGGTTGTAAATGGGTCTATAAAATTAAATATCATGCCAATGGTACTATTGAGAGGTATAAAGCTAGGTTGGTGGCTAAAGGGTATACTCAACAAGAAGGTGTTGATTATTTGGATACCTTTTCTCATGTTGCTAAATTTGTCATTGTCAAATTATTATTTTCTCTTGCTGCTATTAATGGTTGGCATTTAGCACAATTAGATGTTATTAATGCCATTTTACATGGTGATTTGCATGAAGATATTTATATGCAGTTGCCACAAGGCTATTTGGTTTCTGGAATTTCTAACCAAGGGGAGCAGAAGTTGGTTTGTAAGCTCAATAAGTCTCTTTATGGGTTGAAACAGACTTCTAGGAAATGGTTTTCAAAATTTTCCACTGCCATTATTGATCTTCGTTTTCAACAGTCTTCTGCTAATCACTCATTGTTTGTTCAGTATTCTCCTGCTCCCTACTCTTCGAGATGCCTAAGCAGAAACAAATCCTAGAACCTGAGCAAGGACAAACATCTAATCCTTCACTAGAGTTTTCAACTTGGCAGTTAGTGTAACAACTGCTATTTTTATTAATAATAAATTTTAGGAAACTTAACAACTCAACCATCGTATTTTGTCATCAATGATAAGTCAACCACTAAAATTTTTTTGTTAACAAGTTAACCACTAAACTATGAAAAAAAATTGCCACAAACATCGTTGTCACGTTTGTCGTAAAATCTATCGATGTTAACACCGCAGTTTCATTAACGTCAAGGACTGTTGAATGGAGACGTCCAAGACATCAACAACGGATGTCTCAGAACAACAAGGGACGTTTGTTTTGAGCCATAGACGTCTGACTTAAGCTAGGGACGTCCGTCTTAAGCGAGGGACGTCCGTTTTGAACTGAGGGACATCTATTTTAAGCTGAAACGACATCGTCTTTGTCCATTTTAAGCGAGAAACGTCTGTTGTTAGCTGAGGGACATCTGTTTTAAGATAGGAATGACATTTTCTTTGTCAATTTTAAGCGGCGGACGTCCGTCATAGGTTGAAGGACATTCCTCTTAAGCGAGGGACGTCCATCCTAGGTTGAGGGACATACCTCGCTTAAAATGGACGTCCCTCAACTTTGACGGACGTCCCTCGCTTAAAACGGACGTCCCTCAACTTTAACGGTTGTCCCTCGCTTAAAACGGACATCCCTCAACTTTTGACAGACGTCCCTCTTTTAAAACTGACAAAGACGACGTCATTCCCAGCTTAAAAAGGACGTCTCTCAGCTAACAATGGACGTCCCTCAGCTAACAATGAACGTCGTTCCTTATGTTGTTTATTTTTCAAAGGCACATTTTGTCGACTTGTTTTCAAAAATACGATCTTAGATTTAAAAAAATGACAAGAATAAGATTTTACATTACAAGGCATTACAGATGATGCAAATGAATGAGTAGCTCCTAAGTCTATTAATGTATATACTGCTATACCACCAATAGAAATAGTCCTGACACCACAACAGGGTTGTTGACACCATCGGGTTCAATAAAAGCAAAGACTCTTGATTCAACATGAGTGAAATGTCCAATCTCCATGCATTTAAAACACTGTCCAGTCCCTGCTTTGTATTTCCCATAATGATTCTTCTTACAATTTAGGCATTGACTGACCTGAGGCACTTTATTGTTCATTTTCACAGTTGAGGGTTCTTCCTAAATCTGTTTTCCCTTCCCTTGCTGACTTCCACTATGGCAGCATGTCTGTGAAGGCAAGAATGACTCAAGTGTGGGTCCAGCCTACACCACTAGGCGTGCACAATCCCACATTGCTTGGGAGAGTGGAAAATACATAGTTTATAAGTAGGGTTCTTTTCCCTATACGCACAGCCTCGCCTACCCGGCCTCATCTGCAGTCAACTAGCGCAGTTTACGTGGCAAAAATACGCCATTTCCTCCATTTTTCGCCTCCAAACAACCAATACTCCAGCATAAACTCCAAGCATAATCCATAAATATCCCTCGGATTCAAGTTTCCAAGCTTGAATCCAAGGCCAATGTTTTTTCAAAACTTTAACCTCAAAATCGGAGAGGAGAAAATGATTTATTCGCTAAATGACTTCACAAATGTTCATGGTTTTAACGTCGTAAACTCAAATTCGGTGTTTGAACTCTCAACCTCATGAATTGAATTTCTCTTCTCTTTCTCCCTTCCTCTTGTGTGCAATGGCCGAGTGAAGAGATGAGATTCCCCTCATTCATTACACTTAATTAATTTTAAAAAATAAAAATAAAAATAATTTAATTTAATATAATATATAATAAACTATATATATAATATTCATTATATTGGTTTCTACAGAGTGATAAGATTGTATTTTGTTGGAGAAATATTTTATTGGTATTTTATTATGGATTATTATCTGATGATATATTGGTTTACAAGTTATCTATGGCATAAATGATTATTGGGTTTTACCGTGGGGAATTTGTGACACCCCACGTCAAATTCATTCTTTCTTAGCTTAACTTTTCTCTTTAAATTTTTGTGTAAAAATTTTTCTTTTTATTTACTTAAAATGAGTAAAAGTGAAACTTAAGTTTAGCATGGAAATCTAAAGAGCATTAGTAAATCAGAGTAAAGCGGGAACATTAAATGCATTAAATAAAGTTCAAAGTTAAAAGCAAAAATATAACTAATATTCAAAACATGGTTTGAAGGTTAGGATAAGAGTTAATATTTTACAAAACCGTATCCTTTATCAAACTAGTTCAAAATAAAAATTTATTTACTTTTTCCCTTGAGCCATAATCCTACTCAGGTTGCGATTCATCTAGATAGCCTGCAGGCTCCATGGGAAATGCGTTCTCCTCTGCTCCTGGCATTATCATTTCTTAACCGATTTCTACACCACAAGTAAAGCATGAGCCTAAAGGCCCAGTAAGGAGTGGGGTTATGCAGTATGCTTTATACTTCTCTTTAGTTTGTTTTTGGAATGGGTACCGCCCCAAACCAGTCTTTTCTTTACATTCATTCATTCTTTCTTTCTTTCTTTCATAACTCGTATGTCGAGCGGGAGATTAGAGGAACCTGTGTTGGAGGTATAGTCTTGGCCGGCTCTAACCACCTAGAGTAGCTGGTCCCATTCCAAACATGGGAATGACTTAGTCCAGTCTACCTGATTAGATCTGAACTACCCATCCGTCCCCTAACTCCCCATTTTCTTTACCTTTCATTCATTTCATTTATCATTTTTCCTTACGTATGCATATGATTACTCACCCCAAAAGTGGCACTTCCCACTTGTTTCTATTATCATGATACAAGTTAATACATTATAAACATAATAACAATAATTAAACAACACATATCGATGAATAATAGTAATTAAAACGAATACAAGAACGAATATAGCAACGAATGAAAACAGCGAGTGACATGCTTGAATATATAGATCATAACAATAAAAGAAACGGTAGATCGAGCATGCTATTAAACTGAGATTTAACGTTAAATAACAACAAGCTATTCAAATTAATTAGGCATGCTTAACAATATTAGCTAGACATGGAATCAACAATTAACTAGAAACATGCTTTGACAATTGACTGGAAAATATGCTTAGTAAATTAACACAAGCTAAGGATATGAATCGATTATAATTAAGCGGACTAATGATAGCGTACATTTGAAAGTAAAGCATGATTTAATGATATTATTTTCAATTAAAGTTAACAACTTATTTAGGTTTACTGAAGATTTAACATATCATATTAGGGATTTAGTATTCATAGTCATGCTAAAGGCAAACACAGCTCCTAACCAATACCAAGAATTAACAGCATTATCAATTATGTCTACTATCTTAACAAGCAATACAACATTTCTAACAAAACAGAATTACTATCCATGAAATATTTGACAACTTATTCTTACGTAACATTTCTTTACATAACCTTCAGTTCGTCATTTCAGTTTAGCAATTCATCGATTTGTATCATAGAGCTTAACGTTAGAAAGCATAATCTTAGCAGTAGCATTATTAGTTTCTCTATCAGGTAAAGCATTGCAGTAAAGGAAAATACAGAATGAAAACACAGAACACACGCACACTACTTGTGGGTAGGGCCTCCACTGGCCAAGACTCTACCCAATCCTTGTTGAAGAAATCCTACACGGACAGCAAAGCAGTAGCAACCCAGCAAAAATCCCTAACTTATAGAACTCCACACTTCACTCATGAGTCACTTTGAAGAAACACACGAACTCACAGCTTAGAATTCTCACAAACTCTCTAGAGGATTATCTCTCTCGCTCGCAGGGGAAGCTGGAATGGAGATGCAGAGAAGGATGGCTTAAATTGCAAAGCCATGCCTAGACTCGACATACGTACACCAAATGGAGAGGGAGAGTCTGCTTCGGCATGGAGGGGGCATGCTCCAGGCAAGGGAGATCATCTTCTTTGTTGTTTTAGTGCAATTTTAATTGCTACACGACAAATCGTCCTATTTTTAAACCCTAATTATTCGCAAATCTGGGACATTTCGAATGAGAAAATGCATCCTGGCCTCGTCCGCGCTCGTTCAAAATCCTCATTTTCTCGGGTAAAGCTGCGTTTTCGTACGAAGGAAGGCATCCTCACCTTTGTCCTCGTTTGTCCAAATCTGTCCAAAAATTGGAAAGATTCAAAACCTCGGTGTCCGCTATCGTCCGCGCTCGTCAAGTCCTGTTCGAAAAGTCGAGTTGAAGATAGGGGAAGAATCTGGACTCGAAGTGTGACGACCTAATTTTTTCATAATCTTTTAAAATACGCGAAATTTAAAACTTTTGTAAGACAATTAAAATCCTTCATAATCAGAGTGCTAAAACCGAGCGTCAAAATCCATTCATTAAATTCATTATAAAAATCATTTATGAAAACATAGCAGAAGCAAAAATATTCTAATTAAAACACGCTAAGTAAATCGCTACTTTTACAAAATACTTTACTCGTCTTTAGCCTGACCGGTCACAAGCTCTGCTCGTGTAAACATTTTATCGACTGCTTTGTGTTTTGTTCATCATTCTTCTCGTGCATACACATGTACCTACACCACAAGTAAACTGTAAGTCTAAAAGACTTAGTAAGGAAAAGGGAAAAATGCATATGCAATGCTTCTTTTTAGTCCTTGTTGGAATGGGGATCATTCAAACCAATCCTTTCATTACATTTTATTCATTCATTCATTACTCGTACATCGAGTTGGAAGTTGAAAAAACACGTATATGATGATATAGTTTGATCGGCTTCTAACCCTATGTGAGTTAGATCCGAACTACCCATCTGCCCCTCAACTTCCCATCATCATCATCATCATTTGTTCATTTCATTTTCCTCACTCATGTATATGAGTACCACCCCGAGGGCACTCCCTATTTGTTTCTATTAACATGATACATGTTGACGTAACATAAAAGAATAATGAATTAAGACAAACAACAAATATAGAAGGCAATAAATGGCAAGCATAGCACAATCAAAGATAGGCACAAATAATAATAGATAGCAACGTACAACATGCTTAATTCTACTAAATTTAACAATTGAAATATAGCAGGATGATTAAATTATTAATATGAAAATTATCTAAGTGAATTAAACATACTTAACATATGAATTATGGGAACGAACTTAATAGTCAATTTAGGGAAGTATTCTTAATAATCAACTATTCAACGTACTAATTAAATGACTAAAAGAAACATGCTACAATCAGTTTACAACCAATTATGTGCTGATTAATTTAACTAATCATGCACGTGTTACATGCTTCTTCTTTGATAAGTTAAACATGCTCAGGTTGATTAATTACTCTAATTAATTTACATGCAGATAACTAATTGAACATGCTAATTAGTGTTACTTTATCAAAACATGCTAAATTACTAAACCTGCCCAATTAGTGTCCTTGTTAGTTTAACAGGCTCGGATTCATTATTTAACCCCTAGTTAATTAGTTAAGCTAGTCAATTAAACAAGGCATCTCTTAGTTAATCTGTGATCCTAATTAGTGATTCTCTATTTAGTTATTCTAATCATTAATATGCTCAGAAGATTATAACATTGATTAGTTAGTTTACATGCTTTGATCAACAAATTAGTTAAACTAAACTTATTAACATGCTCAGGATAGGCAGTAAAACTTGTAATTTACTCAAAGGTATTAATCAATGCTGATGACAGAATAAATGGCAGCGAACAATAATGAAGGAAATAACAGCTTATAGCTAACAATTTAAACAGAATAACTAAACTGAAATTAAACAGAGAACAAGTTAAAATAATGTCTTCATAGTTAACTCGTTCATCTAAGCATCTAAGCATTTCTCATTCATGCTTATCACATCATCTTACAATCTTCCATTCATCATTCATTCCATCCTTAAGCATTCCATTTCAACATTTATAATAAGGATTTGTACAGAAAATTAAACAACACAGCAGCAGGATATAAATCAAAGCAATTTTGCAAGGAATTGACAGTTATACATCTAGCACAACACACACACAAAACTTGTGGTGTAGGGCCTCCATATGGCCACGACACACCCAGTTCCTTACCTCAATTCTATATCGCGATTTAGCACTTATTCATTATTCTTCCTCCTCTTTTGTACCTTCACAAATTAGTAACATTTATCATTAATCTAATCGATTAACCAACTTATAAACACAATGTCTCTTTCCTATTCTTAATTCTTACATTACTTAGTTTCGTAATATAACTTCAACTAATCGCACAATAGCTCTAGGAATACATTTAATACCCCAAAATGAAACACAATCCATATTCCAACAATTTGTATCCCAGTTAACCCCATATCAATATTCTCTGATCTCATCAAGGCAGCGAACAACAACACAAATCGGTAGCAAAGCACAAACCATTTAATTATCTTTTACTTGTCAAAAAGAACATGTAACCAAACCAACATAGTAATCAACAGAGAACAAATATCCATCCAAGTCCGGTGGGCAGGAATTAAAAATGCAAAACCAACCTCAGCAAACCATATTCCACAACAACAACCGAGACAACCCAAAGGACATAACTAAACTAGCAAAACAACCTCTCTCAAAACATCACACGGGCATAACAAAACCAAAGGACGAGCTCAACCCAATCAAAACAGCAGATTCTCAATGCATCGGGCAGTAACCAAATTAAGAAGCAGTAAATCACAGGGGGTTTACTTTCAATCGACAGGGCACAACATACACTAATCCATCAAAGCAGTAAGCCAAAGGAAGGAGACTCATCCTACCTGAAGCACACCCGAGAGGAGCAGCTTCAACCTCCCCCTGCTTTCATCGTCCTTGCTCGGCTCCTGCCTTCATTCTTTGCCTCTGTAATTCACTCGATGACCCAATCAAGGAATCAAATTACAGAACAAAATTAATCGAGACCCTTACCTCGATCAATCGCAGAGAGAAATCGCAACTCCAAATCGTCCCGCGTTCAACCGACCCTCACACGAACTGTCCAAGAGTTCCACCAAAGCCCTAGCTCCCGACGACGGCACCCGCTTTGCAACAGCACCGGATATCGCCGCCTGAGCCCGAGCTCTCGCCTTCCTCCGATTTCTCCCTCAGTCGATCTCCTCTCTCCTCTCTCCCTCTCATTTCCATCTCTCGGCCCCACTCTCTATTTCTGTTGAGAAATAGCGAAATGGCCGAAGGCCATGCGAATGTCTCTCCCTCTCTCCGTGTTTTTCTGAACCGAACCGCTGAACCTGCATGAACTGGTTCTTCAATTGAGCCGGTTCACTTCTCCAATCTCCACTTAAAATTAATTAATCCCCTCCTAATTTAATCTCTTACTTAAATCTCTATTATTTCTTAATTTCTTCTTCTAAATTATTTATCTCAAACATTATAATTTTTATTCATTAATTTATTATTTATTTTAATTACATTAATTTCCATAATTTATAATCTAATGAATACGTCCTCGGTAATACCCCGATAATTATCCAACTTCAAAATTCGGGGTGATACACAAAGTCCTCGTCCTGCATCGTCCCAAAACGCTAGAATAGGACGCGACCCCTAGTCCGCGTGTGTCCGAATTCTCTTTTTACACATTTTATCCCCTACTTCTGAAATCTCCATTTTATGCATTTTTCCATAACTTTTCATACTTCAATTATTTCACAATATTTACCCTATGTCTAAACGGCATAAATTAACTTGCACCATCACACAATGTAATATTTTATTATTCCAAAAATTAATTACATCGCATACACGTGGAAAATATTATCGAGGTATTACAGAATTACTGGACTGTGGGAAAAATGATTAATGAGTTTTATTATGTAGAATTGTTGGAGAAGGAACACCCCGACTTTTTATTGGAATTTAATTAGTATAATTGGAGTGTAATTTGGGAATATTCGAAAATATTGAATAATTATCGGGGTATTACCAATGACACAACCGTTAGGTTATAATTTAAAAGAATTTATTGGAAGTTTAATTGATAGAAATCAATTTAGGAAATAAAATTAAGAAATTTAAATTGGACCTCTAATAATCTTTTAACGATAATTAGGATAAGTTGAGAGTTTGAAATTAGGTCGTTTAATATTCAATACGAATATTTAACACTTAAATATATTTTAATATTAATTAATTAGGATTAAAGTGGGATTAGAATTAATAATGGATCAAATAAATTAAAAGAAAAATTAAAATGGGGAAGGAGGACCAGTTCGGTTCAAGTTGAAATTGGTTTGGGCTATGGCTGGTATCGTTTAGGGTTTTAAAGGAGATAGGAAATTTGACCTTGACCATTTTTACGTTCCAGAAAAATAAAGAAGGGCGAGAGGTGGAGACTGAGAGGGTGAGCGAGAGAGGAGATCGAAGAGGGAGATGGGGACTGAAGACGGTAAGGGAGAGCGACAATGAGGACGACGCAGGCGGCTTCTTCGCGAAGGGAGGCGTTGTCCGGCTTGGTGGCGGTGTCCTAGCAAATGGCAAGCGGCTCGGGCTTCACGGGACGGACAGCGTCAGCTCACGGGATGCCTCGGAGCAGCGCCAAAATTCGACGCTTTGTCGATTCCGGTGGCCGGCGTCAATGGATGGTGACAGCGGTGGATTGGCAATGGTTGGAGCGGCTATGGCAGGGGCTTCGGTTCGCTGGGCTGTTGCTGGTTCGGTTTGCTCACGATTGGACCGAACCTGTCCATCCACTGGTTCATGCCTGGTGAAAGTTGACAGCTTGCAGCTCCGAAGAATCTGCACTGTCACTTGAATTGTGGGGTAGGTTGTTATCGTTTCAATCCTTGCCAGTTCTTGTATAAATACGAGAGATGTTGTGAGAGCTGTTGATGATTCTTGGGTATGCTTGAGTGAGCGAATGGTGTCAGCAATGGCTTCTACGATGGTGAGCTCTCTGAAGCTGGTGTAGTGCATGGTTGAGAAGCTTGGCAGAGGATCTGTCAATTTTTGTCACTGCTGTCCGTGAGATAATTTCTTCAATAGAGGTAAGGAATTGAGCGTGTCGTGGCTATGTGGAGACCCTACACCACAAGTATGGGTGTGTGAGCTTGACATTAGCTCCTGAATGTTTGTTGTTAGATGATGTTAGTTGATTATAGATGATAATACCTTGATCTGTTCCCTTGGATGATCTGCTACGAAGAATGTGAGTAGATTAGCATATTGCTCTGTATTTAAAAATGCCTTGAACTGTTAGATGCCCTGTAGTATTTCCTTGGATGCCTTAGTGTTATTATTTTCCTTGTTGTTTCCCTGTTGGTTGTTGTTTTCTGTTGGTAATATAGATTCTTTTACTGTTAATTGGTCGTTGACTACTGTGATGGATGTTTAAAGTTTAAACGTGAAATGTGAGGAAACGTGAATGATCAATGGGTATGAAAAGTCTGGAAATGAGCTAAGAGTTTTAATGGTATTGCTGAATGTTATACTATGATCATTTCTTTTGTTATTGCTCTGCCACTTAGCTAAATGTTCATCAATAATCATAAAACCATTGAGCATGTTAAATAATAATCACTTGAGCACGTTAATCAAATTGGGTGGATTAAGTTTAACTAATTAATCGTTTAATCAAAGTGTGTAAATAACTTAATCTGTATTTATAATTTTCTGAGCATCTAAGTCAATTAGTCCTTTGACTTCTCTAATTCTAGCATGTTTATTTGTTAATCAGTTTAGTAGTTGTAATCAATTGAGCATGTTGACTAATTAGCTAATCTAAGCATGTACATAAGCATGATAATTAACTAGTCGTTCAAACTTGGAGCATGATAACGAATTAGTCGAGCATGTAATTAACTTAGAATAATATTTGCATGACAATTAATGAAGATATGCCCTGTAACAAGTTTGTAATTAGTGTGTTCAATTAGTATGTTAATTATCACTTAGATAATAAAAGCAGGAAGCATGTAAGTGGATTAGTTTCTTGATCGAAGCCCTGAAAGTCGTAAATAGTATGGGAGGGTGATGACGTCTCCCAGGGTCGAAAACCCCTAAACCTGGCCAGGGTTTTGTCCCACGGATCAGACGGTTGTCAGTCGCTGAGACTTATCTTAACCTAAGTACCAATTCCATTTGACGGGTGGACGGCCAAGTTTACTCATCGGCAACCCTCGTTCATTCGGAGCCTCTAGGTATCTTAGCTATTAAATAAGTCCACATATAGCGAGCAACTGTATCTGTTTTATTTTATTATACGAGTTGTGTCGTGCAGCCAGGTGCGCCGGCAACTCGGGTGATGTACTGAATCTTCGGATTGTCGTCATTATTCCTGCCTCAAAAGGTGTTGTCATCGACGGGTAACCACCTCTTCTCTGTTGTGTGGCAGGTGATGACGTTTTCAAATTGAAAAATGATGATGGCCTATTTTACGAGGTATAGTTTTGTCTATGTATACAACAAGATTTTTAATAAAAGCCTCATTTTGATAAAATGATAAAGAGTTTGAAGTGATTTAAAAATCCATGTACGGTAGAATGAAACATAACCCTGATTTTGAAAATATAAAAAAATCAGTTTTGCATGAGGTGCACTTAGTATAGTTATACTTTACAGAGTTAGTCACTCATCCCAAACGACTCCTCCCCCAAAACTTTAGGTAAAGGCAAGAGCAACTGAGGATTAGGAGCTGAAGTGTTCTGTTATTTACATTTGAGCTGTTTATCGTTATTTGGTGAGGATATTTACATTGGGTCTGTAAACCTTAAACACAATTGGTTTTGGATTTGTTGCATAGTACTTGGATTTCATTTTAATTTATGCACCGTTATTTTCTCGTGATCCCTACTCGGACCTAGGCCCATATCATCTTGGGCCGAATTAAATATTTATAAGTCTTTTGCTAAAACACACGCCTTGGGCTGGGTGATCAGGTTCTCTATGAGGATCGGGCCGCCTGACCCGGCGGTTCTGTTAGGCCCGTCTCTGGGTCGTGACACACTTCATCTTCAGACACGTATAACATAGACCAAAAGCTTCCAGCGACACCTTTCAGCTCCCAGGCAACCATTTAATTTGGTGGTTGATCGATTTTAATGAAGGATGATCGACCGTCCTTCAGCCAAACGTCCGAATATTTCATTCTTCTATTTATTTTGCCGGTCAATCGACACTTCGTCGATCAACCTCCCCGATCGGCTGCAGCTTTCAAATTTGAATACAACATGAAATTCTTCTCCAGACCATGCACATACATATGCATGTCTCCTATATATATTTTATATTGCACCCATAATCAAAGGTCATAATAGTTATATCTTCCATACCACTTCATCATCACATTATTCTTCATTAAATCCAATATGTCCTAAACTATTATAAATCTTATTCTTTTTACTAGCTCTCAATCTTTACAATACCCAAATATGTCCAAATATATTTCCTCTTACCACCTCTACTGACTATCAATCCAATTGTTATCGTCCAATATAACTTCACGTATCTCCAAATGATTTCAATCCTTCTCATAATCTAACTATGAACCTAACGGGGTATTATAATTCACTTATTCCAAATGCTTTTCTTTTGACCAATATCTTTATTTGTCCAACTTAACTCATAATATCCCAAAATTATCACTCAAGCTATACTTTCAGCTCAACGAAGATTTGGGATATTACAAAATTGATTTGTTTTAGTAAGTAATATTGTGAATGGGGATTTTCCCTTCAGTTGTGATCTGGTTTGTGGTAGAATGAAGATACCCAATTCTGTTTGTTTCCTAGTTTAGGGCTTCGGCCAAATTCATTCTTCTCCTCGTTCATGTTTTGTCAATTTTGAGCTGAAGATGTATGTTTCGATTTCTAATGATTGTTGCCCCTATTCTGCCATGATTCTTAGCTGATTGATTTAGGGTTTGTTTGTGTTACTTTTGTTTGATGAAAACCGAAGGGTGTGAATTTGGTTAACTCATAGTGTAATGTGTAATTTTGAGAGATTGTGCACTGTTGTGTGGTGGTTTAGCTCACGGTCAATGCCCTGTTTTAGTTTCAACTCATAGATTTTTTTCTGTAAATTTGGGCTTATTCAATGCTTGTTGTTTTCTTAAAAACTCCCAAGGAGTTATGATTGGTTTCTGTTTTGCTACAAAACTTGTTGGTTTATTTCCTTGATAGATTGGTCTCTATTTTAATGCATCGAAGCCAGAGAGTGTGTTTAGTTTTGGTAAATTGTTGTTGTTTTGGGAAGAAAGGATTAAGAGTGATTAGCTTGGCCTTGCCTTGGGTTTCTGTTCTTTCAGATGATGAATCTAGAAAATGTTGTTGTGTTCAATTAGTGCTCATGGATTATTGTGGAGGATGGTATCCTTGTTGGGAGTAATGTGTTCAACAAACAAATGTAAGAGAACAATTTTATAACATATGAATAAATTTATATTGATTGATATTACATTAACATTTTATATTATATGTTATTTATGCTAACTTTATATTAATATATATATTGTATATATGTGGGATAAAATATAAAGATTAATAACAAGAATATGTCCATGACTTATATTTGAAGTATGGAATCTTCAAATAGTTCATAGTCATAAACATAATTTATCTCATTAAGAATATATGTCATATCCCGACTATATATGTAGTGACATAAGATAAATATGTTTTATATAATATGATTATATAAGACTGGACTAGATAAAATTATATTATTCTGATAATTTCTATTAAATATAGAACAATTAATTTTATCACATTGATGGTCATATATGATGATCTTAATTCGTTGTATTTAACAAACTCCTATTTTATTTTAATTTATTCTTTGATTTACTCGGTAAAGTTTTGTACAAGTTACGATTCGTATACCTTGTATATTGGGAGTGAATTAAAATGAATAGTTGGGAATGTTAATATCAATACAATAAAATCCATTTCTATAGATTCCCTTGTTTGTTAATTCAAGGATCAAATAATTAGCGCGCAATTCATAATCTTTATGAATTAATTATTCAATCAAGAACTAATAGTAATATAGGATAAAGACGCAATATGAGAGGCTAACGGATTATAAACCTAGTTCTATTGCAAATCTAAATTGAGGGTTAATACATATACAATGACTATATCAATGGACATTAATTAGAGTAAATATACTATATAGTTTTTAAGAGTGTAACTCTAAGTATTTAGTGGAATTACTTTAGAATTAATAATTATGTTAATTAATACAAAGAGTTTATATTAATTAATGAAATATTATTGGAGCTTAAAACTATAGGTTCATCGTCCCTTCATCACCTTCTATCATTATTCAAATAATAGAAAAATGAAAAAAGAGATTAAATAATTAATTATTGAATACACTCAATAATAAGTTAATTATTTTTCATTAGATGAAATAATTGAATTATTGATTATTCAATTAATTAAGGCAAAATGACAAAAGTTTTCATAGTTAATATATTTGTTATATTTCATTAAATGAAATAATTTAATTATTGATTATTCAATTAATTAACAAATATAAAGTAACTTTTGAAAATAGTTTTTAAAATGGATTTTGTCAAATTTGAGTTGATGTCAAATTTGAGTTAATGTTATAGTGCCAAGTGTTGAGCCATGGTGACAAGAAATTTTGTTTGCCATAACATTTTTGTCATAAATGTATGAAATCAATTATAACTTAAATGAGAGATTAATAAGTTAATGTCATAGTGCCAACTGTTGAGCAATGGTGAGAAAACCTTTTGATTTCCATAACATTTTTATAAATGTATGAAATCAATTGTAACTTTAATAAGGAATTTGTAGTGTTTTTCTCTAAATGCCAAAATGGCCATTATAGAGCAATACCACTATAAATAGAGGTCCAACCTCATTAGGTTAAGAGGTTGAAATCTTTAAGATTAAGGAATCCATTTTGAGAGCAAAATTTGTGTCTTCCGTGTTAGCTTTAGAGAAATGTTTTCTAAATCCAAATAGATCGTCTCATATGTTGAGAATACAATCTATCATAAATTGAGTGTGATCTTATTTCAGTCATCACACTCACACGTGCTTATTCGAGGTGAGGAGGATTGGCGGAGAAGATCAAAGGTTAATTTTGTATCCGTGTGAAGTAAGCTACAAAGGTAATATTCTTCATCTTTTAGATTAGATCTAAATAAAGATTTTTGAATACATATTATTATTAATATGTTATAACAATGATTGTTCATGTTAAAATTATTTTTCATGATACATAGGTTACGCACATTACCAACCATTGAGAGTGTTACAATTCTTGCCGGCGACCTCGCAGTCACGATTACCGTCCAGGATTATTGAGTTTAACGTCTCGGTTTCGTCTCTGTCAAGGACCATTGAACGGAGACGAAGGACGTCAAGTTCCGTCCGTCCTGGCAGATTGAAGAAGATGGACGATGGCAGCGAGGGCAAACGATGGATAATTGTCTGTTGGTATCACGCAGCAGGGCGATGCTGGTGTTCCTCGGTGAGTGACTTGATCTCCCCATGGATGGGTAGAGATTCGTCGATTTAATCCCTCCATTCCTAGAATGTTGGGATTTTTATTCTGGTGTTGTTTGATTTAATTCATGCATAGTACTTTCTTTTATTATGCTATCATGTCTTTAGTTGATCACTATGTGGACCCCAACCCATGTGATTTGGGTTTGGCCTTGATATTTTTTCGTTAAGTCTTTTGCATAAATATTCACTCTTTGGGCTAGGTAACCGAGTTCTCTCCAAGAATCAGGTCGCCTGACCCGACGGTTCTGTCCGACCCGGCAGTTCTATACGGCCCGCCTCCAGGTCGTGACAGAAGTAGTGTATGAATTTTGTCAGAGCTTCGCTACACTTCTCTCGTCGTTAATTTGAGCTTCAAAGTTTCTTCTATAAATAGACTCTTCTTGAGCGATCGAACACCACCAATTTGGTCGACCGCATCCGACCATTGGAAAGTTACCGTTATACTTTTGGTCGTCCATTTTTCACTCAGGTCTGTCGAATTGGTAGACTACTTTCTCTTCGGTTGACCGCTTCTTCATATCTCCAGATATTTAGTCGATCAACAATTCGGCTACTCGACCACCTGCTCAATTGCTTCCTCAACCGCAGAAATAAGAAGCAATTTGTCATATGTTGCGGTCGACCATTTCTTCACCGATCGACCACTTCTTCAGCAATTCCAGAACTCTAGCACTCTGTCATTTTGGCCGGTCGACCATTTCCATTTTGGTTGACCGCCTCTTCAGTTCTCCAGAAATATGGTCGACCTCCACTTCTCCGAAGTCAACATCTTCGTCTGTTTTTGCACTTTCTCATTATTCGATGTCCCAAAGATCAACATAAAAGTTACATGGACTTAGGCAAACACGTTAGTAAATATTAATACTCATACTAAGAGTATTTCCAATAAATTATTCATTAATATTAACAAATACATATCAAACAACTTGATTGTACAAATAATATTGCCATCATAAAAACAAATAACTTAATGTCTATTAGGCCAACACCTTTCACTTGAACACTCATTTGCAACGAACAACTTTTTTGTTATTTGGCAATTTAGCTAAGTCTCATTTGTCATTTTTCTCAGAGATTGCATCTCTTCCTACATGGCAATCATCCATTTCCCAGAATTTTTTGAACTCATTGCCTGTAAATAGGTAGACAGTTCTTCACTGAAATCTATGTTTTTAGTTATACTCAAAACATAATCAACTAAGTCTATGTCACCATATTCTGTGGAGATTTAATCTCCCTTCTTGGTCTATCCTTGGAGATGGAATACTATGGTGAAGGTAATATTGGTGATTGTACAGAAGTAATATCACCTTGATTATCTAAGCTGACCTGACCTAAAGACTCTAATGTAGACCATGATTCAATCTCAATTTCAACGTTGCAACTAGATAGATGGTTAGCCTTCTCTAACAAGACTTTAGGAGGTGAATTAGCAAGTATAGTAGCTTAATCAAATATTACATCTCTGCTATATATGACTTTCTTGGTTTCTGGATACCATAACTTATATCTCTTGACCCTAGACTTGTATCCAAAGAATATACACTTCTGTGATCTAGGTTCTAATTTGCCCTTATCAACATTAGCATATGCAGGGCAACAAAACACTCTCAAAACTGAATAATCAGCAGGAGTACCATATCAAGCTTCTTCAATAGTTTTCACTTATATACCCAGACATATATGACATAATCTGGTAAGATCTTCATCTGACAATGAAGTACTAACTGCCGCATCTATAACAACTGTACATCCCTGCAGAACATATAGATTTTCAACCTTTCTCTGCACTTTCATCATAACAAGATAACCATGATTGATCTTCAAAACTGCACATTCACCCGTAAATCTATACCCTTTCAAATCAAGAGTATTTAATGAGATCATATTTCTCTTCAGATCCGGAATATGTCGCGATCACTAAGTGTTCTAACAACTCTATCATACATTTTGATTTTGCCTATACCAATCTCTGCTATCCTGCATGATGCATTATTTCCCATCAATACGACACCTTTTGACATAGAATCATATATTGAAAATCAATCTCGATTGAGACTCATATGAAATGTGCATGCTGAATTCAGAATTCACTCATCGTATGGCTTTGAGTTTCCACTAGACACTATAAAAAAATCACCTTCTGATTCACTATCATTTTCTTCAATAACAACAGCTTCACCAGACTTCCCTGGTTGTTTTTGCATCTGATCAGTTTCTTCTTTCTTTTTGTTTTACACTTTCTAACACTTAGATTTTATGTCTCTTTTTCTAATAGAAAAAAAAAACTTTGTTTCTGTTCCTGGACTTTGATCTACCCTTTGAACCCTTTTATATTGTTGATTCCTTTATCAGACATCTCTGATATTCTATTTCAAGTAATCAGTCTCTCTACTTGAGTTACAAATCCCAACTACAAGGTGCTTCATCATTTCCTTAGAAAACAAAGCATCATAGACTTCCTTCAGGGTTAATGTGTCACAAATATATAAAATAGTGACACCAAAAATTAACCCTAGATCTTCTTCATCATATTTACATTTTATGGTTTTTAAATTTAAAACTATCTCCTTAAATGCAGTCAAGTATTCTTCAATCAAAGCTTCTTCTCCCACATGATGAAAATATAAACATTGCTTTAGATGCAGCTTACAAGTCAAGGTTTTGTGCATGCACAATTCTTCTAGCTTTGACTGTATCTCAGCAGCAAATTTTACCTTCAACACATCCTCCAAAATAATATTTGATAAATAAAGACGAATCAGAGATAAAAATTTTCTATCTCTTGTGAGTTTCTCCTCCTCAGTGTAAGACGCGAACATTTTATTGAAACCAAGTAATGTATTGTCTAATTTCATTTGAGCGAGCACATCTTGTATTTTTATCGACCATATCAAAAATCTCATATTCCGATCCAACATCTAAATATCATATCTCATCGAAGTCATCTCCTCAAAAATTTAAAATTTATTAAAATATCCGAACACAAAATTCAGACCTCAAGTAATTTCAAAAAATCAAATATCCAAAATACTCTAAACTTATAACAATTTGCCCAAAAAATACACATTTTTTCTTTAAATAACATAGAAGCAATAATCAATCTCAAAAAAAAAATTTGTTTGTTTGTTTCTGTTTGCTCTAAAACTGAATTTCTTCAGCAAGGCGGGTGTTGGCTGGGAGACCGACTAATGATCGGGTGTGCAGCGGAGACTGAGTGACGGTGAAGGCTTGCTATGGTGGTCGGTCGGTGATAGAACGAAGTGCAAATCACTGATGGACACAAGCTGAGGTTTCTGTTAAGACAAAAGAAGTCAGAGTTGACGAAGACAATGGCGACGACTATTCGCCTGTTTAGATTGGAGCTCAAAAGACAATGGCCTCTCGGTTTTGAGTAGACAATAGAGTCTTCTTTCTCGGCAATTCTTTTGATGGAGACGCAGTCGCCTGTCTCTGTGTGCGACCGAAGAAGTGACGGTTGGTTTCCTGCGGTGACGGCGCGACGACGAGAGGTTCCTCCTCTTTGATGGACGGCTGCAGCAACTCTACAGGATGAAGGAGGAAACCGTGCGATTGTTTTGATTTTTTTTTTTTAGGGTAAATGACAAATCAACCATCGTGGTTTGTGGTCAATGACAAGTCAACCACTATGGTATTTTTTTTAACAAGTTAACCACTGACGTATGGGAAAATGACAAACCCAACATCGCGGTCACGTTCTCCGTTAACAAGTTGACGTGAGACATGCGGTGTCTGAAGACACCGTCTCAAGACACTGCGAGACACGTGGTGTCTTGAGACTGCAAAGACACCGCGACTCGGTGTCTTCCCAAGACGCCGCTAATACGCGTTGTCTACAAACAATTTAATTATCATTTGCAGTGTATTAAGCCAAGACAAAAAAACGCAGGCACTTAAGAGAGAACAGTATCGCGGTGTTTATCCGCGTCTGAGAAGAAAGACACTGAGGTGTCTGGAAAGAAAGACGCCCAAATCTTAAGACACCGCAGTTTCTTGCGGTGTCTTGATCAATACACCACAATTTTTGCGATGTCTTGCATCTTGCGATGTCTTGGTGCAAGGCACTGCACTTTTTGCGGTGTCTTGGTGCAAGGCACCGCACTTTTTAATGTCAACATCACACCCAGCCTTGCTAAAAGGGTAAGAAATGAGGCCAAAAAATTAATGAAGTGGATGACAATGAGCAATACAAACTCATATGGTCCTATGCCAAGGAGATTCGGAGGGCTAATCCTAGAAGCTCGGTGCATATTGACCTAAAGATGAGTGCATTTAAAAGGATGTACATGTGTTTGGCTGCATGCAAGATGGGTCTGCTGAACTATGGTAGACCGGTTATTTTTTTTGGATGGTTGCCACTTGAAAGGAGCGACTCCGGGTCACCTGCTCACTATTGTCACCATCGACGAGAACGATGGAATATATATGATTGTTGTAGCAATAGTTGAAGCAAAAAATAGGGCTTCTTGAAGCTGGTTTCTGAAATTGTTGCTCAATGATCTAAACACTCCGACCGGTAATAGGTGGACAATTATTTCTAACCGATAAAAGGTATGGTTGATTGCTTTTGTCTTCTATGTTTATGTTATACGTTGTGTACCAATGTTTGACTCATACTATGAATCTTTGTAAGGGCTAGTGCCAGCTATCAGAGAGGTGGCAGGGCAAGCGAACCATCGGTTTTATATCCGACATTTGTATGCCAATTTTCAAAAACAATTTAAAGGCAGGTTGTTCAATGATGCAATGTGGGCCACATCTAGAGCCACAACAGAGAGGCACTTTGAGAGAGATATGACGAAGTTATTGTTGCTTGACACGGCAGCCCATAACTATCTATGAGGAATAGATGCAAGATGTTGGGCCAAACATGTCTTCTACTCCATCCCCAAGTGCGACATAAGCCTCAACAACCTCAACGAGTCCTTCAACATCTGCATTCTACCAGCCCAGGACAAACTGATCTAAGTATGTTCAAAATCATACGAAATGGCATCAAGGGAAGGATCGTTAAAAAAATGAAAAGATGGTGCGCTCAACAAACCTTTTATGTCCACAGATCAACAACCGGCTTCCTAGACTACAACTTGTAGGTCGAAATTGGAACCCCCAGTTTTCAGGAGCTGCCCAATTTGAGGTCAGCAATGGTAACGAACAATACTCTATCGATTTAGACAAACGTGCTTGTAACAGTTACCGGTGGGAGTTGACTAGCATCCTATGTGTCCATGCAATCCCGTGTATGCAATTCATGAGGAGATCTCTCGAGGACTTTGTGCACGAGTGCTATCACCGGGAAACATACATGACAATGTACTCCCATTTTGTCCTCTCCGTCAGTGGACAGATCATGTGGCCTCCTGTGACACATCTTGATTCAATCATCCCACCGTCATTTAATAGGTGTCCTGGAATGCCGCAAAAATGAAGAATACGGGATGTGGACGAGGCTCCAAGCCAGATAGTGTTGTCCAGAAGACATCTGAACATGATGTGTGGCCGGTGTGGGGGTGTGGGTCACAATTTCAGCACTTGCAAAGGTGGAAGCCCAGAGTCCAATGCATGTGGCGATAGAGACAACAGAAGTAGAGGCAGAGGCAGAGACAGAGGCAACAGAGGAAGCTCACAAAACATATTTATGGGTTTCAAAGTCCCCAAGACAACCCCCGAGATAGTTCCTAACATAGTCCCCGAGACAGTCCCTGAGACAGTCGTTGAGACAGTTCCCGACATAGTTCCTAAGACGTAGGTGAGCCCATTATGATGTTTACATTTTCAAGTGTTATTTGAACTATGCTAATTTCATTTGCAATGTATTCTATAGAAGTATAACGCGCAAGGTCCACAAACACAAACATACACAAATGTGGACATTAACCTTCCTTGATTAGAGAAGATAACACTCAACCAAAGTTACTATTACCTATGCGGCGAAACTAGAATACGTCGTCTACAATAGTTCATTCGAGGTAGCCTATTGTAGAACCTCTAATAAACTATTGTACATAATGTATGTCTGGTTTTGATTCATAGTTAATAGTCACTTTGAGTTAACGTTGTCTTCTCTAATCATGGAAGGTTAAGAGATAAACGAAGAACTTCATTTGGTTTGCGGTTGTAATGCACATTATGGTTGTAATTGAATTGATATATTGGTTTGATAAATTTTGTTGTTGATGAACAATGGAAATTTATTAGTATGAAAATGTCAAATTGCCAACTTTTCCCCAAGCAAAAATTTGAATCTATAATTCAGTCGTCTGACGGGCCGCGGTGGACTGATACCTCACCGATGGGAACGAAGTAAAATGAGATGTCTGAGGAGGGGGTGGAATCATCAGCTACAGAGTATCCTCTTCCATGTGCTGCAGAGGCGATACTGGAGGTTGTTCTTCTGAGGGGGGTCGAGGCTGTTCCTCTGAGAGGGCTGAAGGCTGGGCCACTAAGGGGGGTGGAGGTCGTACAACTGAGGGGGGGCTGGCGGATGGGACACTGTACATCGTTTCTTCGGGGTCATGCGTACTCATTCTCCTCCAACTTTGCTGACCCTCATTCGGTCCACTTTCAATCTATTGTGGACGTCTGTGGCCTTCTCTTCAATTCTGACTCATCCTCCGAGATCGGTACCCTGGACTGCTCAACAATCCTCTAAATGAGCCAATTGAATGGCAAACTCTTGGCTGGGTTGTTCAGCACTTCATACATGTGACTTAAAATGACATATCTGATATTCATTTTTTTCTTAGTATACATCTTCTCGAGCAAATAGAGATTCATGCAGCTAACATTGTCTCAATGTCCATCCCGAGGCAAAATGGTGTGCGTCATGATGATGTGGATCACTCGGGCTATGGCATTCAGCTCGTTGGACTTTGGCTGCTTATACACGCCAATCTCAGGATCCCATTGCAACAATCTAAGCACTGTCAGCCCTTCTCCCCGCCTGATGAAAGGTGGCTCCCGAGACATGTGGTAATACTGATCGCTTGGTCCCTCCATTGCACATCCAAGTATCACGTTAAGATCATTGGGAGTCAGCCTCAACTCTCTTCTAAACATATAAGTCTGGGCCTCTAATGGCTAGGTGGACAGTTGAAAATTTGCATAAAACAGTTTCACAATCCTCTCACGATAACTTCCACCCAATCGGCACAAACTGGCTAAGCTAGCCCCCTCAAATAATTGTTCAGTTTTCAACTCAGCTAAAGACTCGAAGTCTACTGTTCTAGAAACAATAATTAAACAGTGTTTAACATCAGCTTTATATCGTTCCTTCGCGTAGGATGTCCTGAAGAGTGGGGAGTGGAAACCCACTGCAACGGGTTGGAAACAGACCAGTGCACCTCCTACCGGTCATTGTTGAGGCTACAGTTGAGGTTGAGGTTATGCTTCAATCTCGACTTCAGCTTCAATTCCGTCATCTTCACCCACCGCAGCTATTCCATCTTCACACACTGCAAATGCTCCAACTTGCAACGCAGCCGCGGGTGCTCCATCTTGCACCGTGGCTGGTACAAGGCGATGAAACTGACTGACGAGTCTGTCAATTTCAAGCTGACAGCGTTCACGAGCAGAATTTGTCGTTTTTGCCTGTGGTTGCTGGTGAGTTTCCGACGGACCATCTTTTCATTTGAGCGTCATTTTCTTTGTGCGGGAATCCATTGGTATCAATTACACAATGTGGAACGAAGGTCTGAGAGTACGAATGTTCGTCGAAGATATCATGGTTCGCGGTGAACTCGCCGAAGCGCACGATCGAGTCTTATATAGCAGAGTAGAGGAACAAAGAACGAGGCACGATGAACTGCGGCAGATTAGTATTAATCTGCCTCGGTTTATAGTCAACTCACGACGGCTTAGTATTAAACCTCTGCGGATTAATATTAAACCGCTGTGGTTTATTGTCAACCCACGGCAAGTCGTATATGATCCGCAGTGGGCCATCAATATTATAAGATTATTTTTTTAAAAAAATATTGAGCCGTGGTGGATTAGTAGACAAGCCGCTACGGTTTGAAATTAAAGCGTTTAATAGTAAACGTGACAGCGATGTTAGCGGTGACATTTTTTTATAGTTCAATGGTTAATTTGTTAACAAAAAATTTTAGTGATTGACTTATAATTGATTGTAAAGTATGATAGTTGGTTTGTTATTTTTCCTAATAATTATTTGTTTGGCAGCTATCATTGAGAAATGTTTGGTCATTCGTAGTATTTTTCTTTTATCTTCAACTTCTTATGCTGCGAAAAGGTATTGGTTAAACTAAGACGAATTTGATAGAGAACTTCCTTCTCTAGCCATTTGAAAGCTCGGTTCTCCTTCAATGGGTGCTGCTTTGCCACTTGGAAAAAGGCTGTAGATTTTTACTCTGAAAATGTTGAATTTTATATTAAAACAATCAACTTAGGATTGAAGCTCTTCTGCTGGAGTTTATCTGCCTTTTGTTGGAAAGAATTTTAAATTTTTAACTCCTGTTCTTGTAAGAACCAAACCAAAATTCCGGTGGGTTAAAAAACTAGGAACCAAAAAATGGTCGGATCAATTTGGCTTGATTCTAAAATCAGACCGAAACAATCCATGCCGACCCCTTCCTATGACTACTTCTATATTTACTTTAGTTTTAGATGCTATGTATTATAAATAATTCTATTGACAAATGCGTTAGGGGTGGGTAAAATGGGACCGATCTATGGGACCCAAATCAAATCAGCCATCATGGGTTGGTTCAGTTAAGATATTTTCTTTTGTTGGGAACCGATTGGTTCTATTTTTCAAGAACTGACGGTTTCAGTTTTGGTTCAGTTTTTCATTTCGGTTCTCAGTTTGTCGGTCAAAACTGAACACAACCGAACCGAACCAAATCAACCTTCATCCTCTAAGTTCAATCTTCTCCTGAGTTCCGAG
Organism: Begonia loranthoides; assembly: GCA_022433065.1. Taxonomy (NCBI): domain Eukaryota; kingdom Viridiplantae; phylum Streptophyta; class Magnoliopsida; order Cucurbitales; family Begoniaceae; genus Begonia; species Begonia loranthoides. The sequence goes on from CM039483.1 coordinate 19,824,419, forward strand.
TTTTGAGTTCTCCTCCCTCGCAGTCGCCTCTCAAGTCTCACCCCACACTCTCAACGGTCGCGAATCTGGAATCGCCAATCGCAGTCGTGAATCGCTCATCGCCTTCCGAGTTCCAGCCGAATCTCTGTTTGATTGTTTGGTGTTATTGGGTTGATCGAGAAATTTGGTACATGTCTTTTCTCTTTTGTGGATTTTGATTTTCGGAGAACTAATTTGAATTTATCTATTTATTGTTTAAGCAGAAAAATAAAAATAAAAATCGAGTTTTCATATGATGCTGAGATACCAGCAATCCCTTTAGTTATAAACTTTGTGAGAAATATAATACAGATAGAGTATGAATAGTAAAAGAAGATACAGTCTTTGTTATTCTAATAATTCTTCATTGTCAATGTTTAGATTTTTGTCATATGCTTTCCCGGTAATTTTGTCATCTGTGTATTAACTAAATATGATACTAATATCAGAGGCTGGTTACAAATTATGTCTGGAGAGGAGGAAGAAAATGCTGCCGAGCTCAAAATAGGAGATGGTAATAACCTCTCTCTCTCTCTCTCCAAATTAACAGTATATAAACCCTAAATGACAAGGACGGCTTGCAATCATAAAAAAGAAGTTGAATAATGGATTCTTTTTTGTAAAAACAATCTCAACCCCATTTATTCTTTGTTTTTTGTTAGATTGTAACCATGTTCATGGGTTTTTCCATGTTAAGTCAATTGCAAAGAAACGATGATCAAACCATTCAGATTCCCTTAAACTAAGTATTACTTGCTCAATTATATTTGGACTAAGAAGTATGTGGGGTTTTATGGGAAATTGTTATACCTTTCATTCTAAGCGAGCTTGCATGTTCTTAAAAATTAGCATTGGTTTAGATTTTCTTCAATCGTCTGTTCTGAATGGCTTACATAAACCTTCCAGTCATTTGTTTCTTGAAGGATATATGTCCTAACAATTTTACTTATGTACCCCGATTACTTGTGTAGCAAGTCTCGGTTTTAATGAATGATGTAACTAATTTAAAGAAGCATGAACCAGGAAAATAATATGTTTCCCTTCTTGTAAGTCTTAGTTGATGTTCTACGAGCTTGTTGATTGTGCTGTGATGTTTCATTTTTTCTCTTTATTTGACAAGAATTTTAGTCACTGTTTAGAGTTACCTTTGGTGTCCCAGAGTTCTTAAAGGCAAAGTGTTTAATGAACTGTGAAGTTGCTTTGATTCTTGAACATAAGTACGAGCAGCTTCAGCAAATGTCCGAGGACCCAATGAATCAAGTTTCTCAGTAAGTACAAAATTATATTTATGAACTTTTGTTTTCGATTTTTATGCTTGCAATTTTCTATATTTAGGTCAAAGACTTGAGAAGAAGTTGACAAGTTCTGTGAATTTTTCTTCATTTTTTTATTCCTGCATAATCCAGTTCATCGTTTGGTTATGCATATGATTTATTCCCTTTTAGATTGCATAAAATGGAGTTCAGACTTTTAACAACTGTCAAGAAAACTTTTGATCTCATAGATTTTTTTTTTTTTAAATCAATCAATGAGGTGTTTTCTTGTGTCGTGGGTAGGTCGTTTCCATATATATTGCTTCAGACTTAGTATAAAATTGAACCTCTATTCATTGCTCATATCACACTGACTTTTGTTGTAATCTAATTGTTTTTGCTATCTTACTTCTTCCTTATCTTCTATTGCGTTGATATTTTTATTTGTGACTAACCATTGAATTTATTTTGGTTAGAAATAGGAAGACCTTACATCATCTTGTCTTGCTATATTTTTCTATATGCTGGAAAACATGCATAGTGAATTGAATTACTATATATATTCAATGACTGTGCCCTCATCTTGAAATAGATGTCATTTTCCATAGAATTTTCAAACTTATGTGTGTATTTCTATTCATTTACTCAAAGATTAATAAGTAATTACGATCAAGATGCTAATCAGGTTGTTATGTTTAACAATTATCACTTGCACAAAAATTTCATGTGCATATATATTGTTGAAAGTGATAAGGATATTTTTCAAGTTCTAATAGCATGAAGACAAAGAAGTCACGATAGGCGAGACATTTTTTTTCTGCAAGAACATTAATAAAGATTGTGCCTTTTTGCCAGCTGACATGTCTGGAAGATTGAAGAAACTGAAAATTGAAGAGTGGTTAAATTGACATTCTAACCATTATGTGGATAATTGATTCTCGTTTCTCTGTAGGGTGTTTGAAAAGTCGCTGCAATATGTGAAGCGCTTCAGCCGCTATAAAAATCCTGATGCTGTCAGACAAGTGCGGGAGTATCCTTTTGATTTTTTATTATATTAGATGGGGAAGTTCATTTGCTTTTATTAATATGAATTCACTTCAAAGAAATTAAAAATCTGGTGCTGAAATCAAAACAACCATCTCTTGAAAATAACAAATAAGATTTTGTTCATTCTCAGACGACCTTACAATATTAAATTCAGCAATTTGCCTAAATTAATCCCTTTTTATCCCTTTCTGGTGATGTTTTGAGATTGAGATTCCAAATTATAAGGTTTTTTCTCTGGAAGAATTGATATAAATGGAATTCACACAAGAAGGAAAAACCTTTTGAAAGAATTTGAGAATAAAAAGTTATTTATTTACAAAATTGGTTCATAATGAAACTGTTTTTAATCAAGAAACTTGTTTTTAAATACTTCTGCACTGAATAAGAGCGTTAGAGTTATACATCCCGGGGAACTCCTTGATGCAATATATGATGGAGAGGGCAACCTGTGTTGAAAGGCAGTTATCATATTCTTTACTAATAGCTTCCACACATCTTAGGAGATCAAAACATCAAAAGGAGTAGTTTATTTTTAATGTGCCATAACATAGGTTGGTGAACTTTACTCTTGTTACTGTGCACAGAGTGAAAAAAATGAAGATTATTGTTTATTCAACTTGACTGGTGTTTTCTCATTGTTTACTTGTATAAAGAGTTTGTCTTAACCAGCATTCAGAATTCTCAGCAGATACCAGTTGGCTGAATTCGAGGTAGTATGCCAATGACTCGAGTTAATTTTTTAGATTGAAAAAAAATGTCTGAGCAGGTTAGGCCTTTTGTGCAGCTTTGTGTTCTTGGAAACCTCTGCCCTGAGACAGTTGAGGAAGCTATTGCCATGGTACCATCTATTAAGGTATATATTTCATTTTATGACACGACATAGGGTAAAGATATATCAGGTGTGCGACATGATTGCATAGACTTTAATGCACCTTTCTCTAACAATTACTAGGTGAGAGACTAAGAACACACTGTCACATATCTAAAATATGTATAGAAAAGGGTAGTGGTAATTTGAGTTGGATGGGACAGGCTATTATTTGAACATGAATAGGGAAAAGCTTCATGGTGTGTGCTTTTTTCTGTTTGGTCAGACTAAAGGACGATCACACGAGGATGAAGCCATTGAGAAGATGCTGAATGACCTCTCCCTCATCAAGAAGTTCGAGTAATGTTGGCCCCTCTCCACCTGCTTTGTTCTTGGATTTTTTTTTAATCTATTAAGGATTGTATCTACTATTTTCAAGTTTGGCGATGCAATTGTGATGTTTTTAGCCCGGAAAATGAATGCCATTTGAAAATTGCTATTTTTTGTCCTTATCCACGGCAAACAGTCCAACCAATATGAAGCAGGTTAGGGTTTTAGACCAAGCCACTAGTAATCTTTTTAATATTCGTAATTTTTTAAATATTTTATTTTATCTATTATTTTGTATTTAATTTTATTTATTTTAAATTTTTAGATATTTTTTTCATAGAAGATATATTTTATTTTGTTAGAGATTTTAAACCATGTCATAAATTTTATTTAAAGAGTTCCGGTGAATATTAAGTGGAGATTTTTACAACTTTTGATATTGAATTATTCTATTTTCTTAAGAATTATTTTTTTAGTTTTTCTTAATTTCTTGTTACGCTTGCGAAACAAAACTTCCGCTGCACTAAATTGGTATCATAGCAAAGGTTTTCACCTCAATTTGATGGTTGATGAAGGTTTAAGTGGACAACAAATCATTGTCAAGTTTCAACTAATCTTCCATGGATAATAGCTATGGCAGTTGACGAGAAGTGACAAAATTGAAGGACTTAAAGATTCGGCTTTTAGGATTCTGACGAAAGTCGAGAAAACAATGGGAAGTGAAGAAAATACAATGAAAAAACTGCATCGACAAATCTTAATATGGCTGAGGAGGTTAATTACCCAGTTAGGACTTGGCTGACCACCAACCATGGGCAATGGTTGATTGCAACACCTCGATGCTGTTGGTGACCACAGACAACTTCACCATGGACCAGACTGCAACATTACAGAGGTGAATCGCACACTTCCAGTGGAGATCTACGCTCGCACGCATGATCCCGAATTGGGACCTTGCGATCTCGAGTCATTCTGAACCCACTAGCAACAACTGCGCCTACATCAAGGTCGGTCAAGCCTCCCCGACGATAGGCGAGAATTCCAGATCGGTGATAGGGCCGATTTCAACGAGTTCTCCGATGAACCAGTTAGGGTTTTGACCAACCCCACTCGAAATCCTAATGAACGAATCTCATTTTTCCCGTTAAATTGATTAAGTGATTATCCCAACGGGAACACCAATGAGAAAATTTATGACGAAAATTAACTTGGACAATTAATTATTCGTCAAATGAATGAGGTAATTTCATTAAAGAGCATTTTCACTCGGCAGTCAGATACTCACAAATTCAATGTGAAAATGGATTTATCGAAACAATTAATGGAAACACATATTGCGATTTGAGAAACCCTAATATAGTGACAACTACAAATTTAAAGAGTCAAACTTAATTTTCGGATCAACAAACAACAAAATCATGTTTGATCTCGAAGGAGTATTTTTAACATCTACAAAACTCGAGGACGAGTTTTCTTCAAGAGGAGAAGATTAATGCAAGACAAGATTGTGATCTAAGCCCATAAACTCGTAATCTTTTAATATTTTATCTAATCTATTACTTTCGTATTTGATTTTATTTGTTTAAATTTCTTAGATAAATTTTATTTTTTTCGTAATTATCTTATTAAGAATTTAAAATCAAGACCCAAATTCTATTTAAAAAATTATGGTAAACATTAACAAGGACCTTTTACCATTGAATTATTTTATTTTTATCATATTTGATATTGAATTATTTTATTTTCTCTAGAGTTGTGTTTGGCAAATAAAAAACTCAAAGTTTGCCAAGGAGCAACCCACCTTCCCTGTTAGCTAAGACAAGACTAACCAACCCAATATGATGCATTGCATCAACCCTATTCTCGTCTGTCCACTATTCTATTCAAATCATGAATTCACATAATTTCTTCTTAAAACAACATGCCCACTCTGTAAAAGGGCGAGAGTTTCCTTTAAAAAGATCACTCAATCTTTTCATTTCTCAGTCTCAAACTAGAAATACAAAATAATTTAATTACACATCAAATCTATCCTCACCCGATTCAAAAATACGAAGAATTTATCATCAAAATTAGCAAAATGAAAACCTAACCAACGGGCTTCATCAAGGGATGGATGAGAAGCACTAGGATTACACCTTTTTAATAACCTGAACAACGTCTTCATCTTCAAGTTCATGCTCCTGTGGGGGGCAACCACCATAAATTTTACTTACCATCTTTCTCTCTCTATATAACACAAATATATAAAACAGCAATAAGGGGAGATCTTATATCGACTGACCTTCCCGACCCTTTGTGGCTTATGCTTTGCGCTCGAACCCCAAACCAAAGCACTGTTAACAAATGCCCAGTGTAAGAGTTTACGAAAAAATATCTTATTTTTTCGGTGAAGAAATAAATCTAGAGATTATATGGAGGTTACTGACTATTTGAAATGCTTGGCCATGTCTTTGTGAATTCGGTTGCAGAAGTCATCAACTGTCCTCTTCTTGGAAGAAAGGATGACGGGATCTTCATAATCTGGATTCATTCCTTTTGGTTTTGTGTATATGCGAGTTAAATTAAGATATTCCCATACTTTCTCCAGCAAACCATCAAGATTCCATTCCAGGTGAGCACTGCAGAACGGTAACAACATCAAACAACTAAAGAATCAAATAGATAAGAATGTGGATGAGGACATCATCGTATCTTCTTAATGGTCGGACTGCCATACAATCACAATTCTTACAATGAGAAACAGCTCCAAGTTGATTGTAACAAGTAACATATTTCACAAAATTTCCGAAATTTTAATTAAATGAAAGCCCCAGCCTCTTGTAATCCAGATTCAAATTCATGAAAAGAGATGAGCACAAGTACTAAATAGCCAAGAAGAGAGGAAGAGGAGTGGTGAAAAATTTACCTCACTGGACAGTAGTGAGGAAGTTTATCCAAAATCTCCAGCTCTTCTAGAGTAATCTGATCTATCTTGTTGACAGCATAAATACAAGGCATATATATTCTACTACCCTCTATCACATCTATGAGATCATCAGCTGTTGCATCATACTTCAGAGTAATATCAGCATTGTGGATTCTGTATTCACTACAAATAGCCTTTACTGTTTCAAGATCCAGATGTGTATTTGTTACTGTTGAGGTGAAATTAATCCCACCCTTATCTTTCTTCCGGAATGTCAGATTTGGTGGTTCCTTGTTTAACCTATCTCGTTAGAAGCATTGATAACAAACCATCAAGAGAAAGAAAAAGTCATTTCATCAAATAAGAAAAAGCAAGTTTCTCTCATCTTGCGCAACAAACAAGTGAAAGCATGCAATTACTAGTGTTATGATACGTCTAAGGGTGTATTTATATAAAGAAACAAATGTAATAGGAGGAGATGATATCTTTGGTAAAATCACTTGGGAGAGCCAGTAGACCTCTCGAATGTCTCGCTATTTTGTAATTTCGTTACGAAATTATATGGGGTACGTATCATGTTATTAGCAAGGGCACTTCAAAGCTAAGAAACACAAAAAAATTTACGAACAAATACTTTTTTCTGGAGTCCATATTCATTGACAATGCAAAATTATGTTCTGAGCTTTATCTTCCGCATTTATAAAACGTTTCCATGACCTGAAGATGCCGAACAACTCATAAAGGACATTGAAGATGGGAGGGGATTCAAGGATGAGAAAACAAATGCATTAAAAGACGATGAGAAGGGTTGACGACCAAAAGCAACAGAACATGATAAGAAATTGCGGATTTAGTAAGACAGCATCAGCTCAATCAATTCTCAGTTTAAACTAGCCTCTGATTCTCAATCCACCACAAGTAAAACACATGAAAGTAGAAAGTCTGCTCAGCAATTAATTATACGAGACAAAAGATCTTAAAAGCCAATGATAAGATCTTTAAATCAATGCTGCATCAATCTTAATGGTTTACAACACAAACCCTCCACACTTTACCTTATGCCAAATCCCTCAAGCTCTTTCTCTATTAGACGCTTGTGTGTAATTGGCTTTATTGCATCCAGCACAATTAAAATACAATTGCATGTCCTAGCTGTGCTGATGACCTGGAATAAGATGACACAAGACAATAACTCAAAATTGTCCAAACAAGGAGTTCAGAAAAGGGAAAAACATAGAAAGAGAAACATTGAAAGTATGCCTTGTACTCAAGTTATATATACTCATGACATTCTTGCAACTTCATTGAAAGGACAATCATTGAAAAAAAATATTGATAACTCGAAAATTTAACGGAAATCTTCTATGATAAGAAAAAATCAACCCGAATGATAAAACCATCTGTTACCGCAAACAATCACAAGTAATCTATAGAGCATATCTTTACCAACGAAATTACTATGACATTAAAAAGCTACTTGAAAAATTCAAAGACGCAATAATATTCATTTGAAAGCATTCCAACATGGCTAAGAAACTAAACTACACATAATTAAGCAGGAAGTCAAGAATTCTTCATCTGCCTATAATATGTGCATAGCAGTGTGTAACGTCCCCTGGTGCTCCAAGTACAATATTGTCCGCTTTGGGCCGAAGCCTGCACAGGTTTGTTTTTGGGGTTAGCCCAAAACGCATTGTACTAGGCAGGGAAGAGATCCATGCTTATAAACCATGCATTTTCTACTCTCTCAAGCAATGTGGGATTGTGCCCTCCCTGATATGGGCCGGACCTACATCTGCGCCTTTCCTGGCCTTCACAGGACAGGATGCCACACAGTGTCTTCTGTTGTAAGTGATAACAAAGTTTTTTCAATGATAATTGAAAGTACCACAACCAACAAAGAGGGAGATTTTTTTTTCTTTACTATTTGCACTACTAATCAACCCCACCGGTGAAGGAGAAACCTGGTAAGAGGTCACACTTTGGTAGAAAGTGTGACCTCTTACCAACAAAGAGGGAGATAGTGTGACCTCTTACCAACAAAGAGGGAGATTTTTTTTTCTTTACTATTTGCACTACTAATCAACCCCACCGGTGAAGGAGAAACCTGGTAAGAGGTCACACTTTGGTAGAAAGCTTTTTGTCCATATCGGACTCAATATTTTTATACCTCCTGTTTAAAGCTAACTTTGTGTAATGCTAAAATTTTCCTTTTTTTTGTTTGTGGCTCACATATAACTATTACAAGTACTCATTGATGAAACAAAATGGATGGAAACATACCTGCCTTCCTCTCCCCTTTCCGTCCTTTGCACCCTCAATGATACCAGGAAGATCCAACAACTGCCAAGTATGGAGGATATGAGTTCCATAAATACCACTTGTGACACTATAGTCATACTAGGATGAAAAATGAGTACTTCATCATGGTAAAAAAGGTTGATATACAACAGGACAAAACAAAACGGTAAATGTATAATAATAAAAGATAATGAGAAAGAGTGAGTGATGTGTCGATGAGAAGCAACTTGATAAGCGATCAATTTTTTTTATGCCTTTTACAAAATCAGAGGGCCAAACCTTACAACTTTTACATATTTGTTGAGACAATAGAAAAGGCAATACCTGAATTTTAGCTCCTCGGTATGTGATCACACCTGGTATGCAAGTTAAAGTAGTGAATTCATAGGATGCAACCTGAAAACAATAAATTATTTAAAGATACAAGGAGAAAAAGTAGAGAAGCTTTTCACGGAAAAAGATCTCAACAACCAACCATTGCAATTAACTCAACAAGCTTGTAACACAAAAAAGGTAACTATTTAACATACTCAGCGATCTAACTTCTATGTAATAACCTAACCCAAGCTTCAGCTGCTTTATATATAAAAACTGTACAAGTTATTTCCTTGCCATAAAGTGAATCCACAGATTGCTGCCCACTTTAAGACATGAAGTTTTTTTATAGAAAACATCACTATGGATCCCTGAGTGAAAAAATAATTGGGAGAAGTAACACCTATGCCAATGATAGATGTAAATAAAATGCCCAAATTAGAAGTTCCTCGAGAACATGAGACAAACTGTACATATCAAATGTGACGGTCCTAAAATTTTTTTGTAAGGGAGGATCTCTGTTTTTCCCAGAACTTTGCACATTCTTTTCTTAATAAATTTCATTTCTTAGGATAACTTGTGTAATGTTGCTCTTTAACTACAATTCATAACAACAACCATGAGCTTTTTCTCAGTGACAGGAACAACCATAAGTATGAGATGGCGATAATCTCATTATATGACTCTACGCTGTATAAGCATATCTACCATGCCTATTCATAAAACTCAAAAAAGAATGTTCATCACACCTCTGAAAAAGTCCCAGTTAACTTATTTAGCAGTGTAGATTTTCCCACTGAAGGGAAACCGACCAAACCAACTCTTGCATCACCACTTTTAGTGACATCAAAACCTTCACCAGCACCACCACCAGCTCCTTTTGATGAAGGCGTAATGAGTTCCCTCCGTAACTTAGCAAGTTTTGCCTGCAAATATATACAGGAAATCAAATCCAAATTGGATTAGAAACTAATTTTGAGAGGAGAATATTTTGCAAGCACCTAAAAGGATGTAAATCTATACACAAACATCAAGTACTATAAAACTGGCCAATTACTAAATCCCAAACCTGTTAGGTCCAACTAAACAAAATCCCATGCAACAGCAAACTTTAGATTATATTGCAAGGAAAAATGTGTTCAAAGTCCAGTCACAAGCATAGAATTTATGCTAAATGTTAATATTTTTCATGGCAAGAATGAAATAATTTTGTCTAAATATATAAGCTCAGACCATATGTAATACTCGTCCTGCAAAACATATCATATTAATAAATAGCAAGCCTTCTAACCAAAACATATTTACCGGAGGCAATACTAGAATTAAAATTTGTCTGCACGAAAAACAATAAAATAATATCGAAGAAAATAGAAACTTAACAACTTCGAGTAAATAAAGAATTCAAATACATATACATGCCCAAAAGCTTTTGATAGAAATAATTTTTAAGCTCCGTGAAAATTCACAGGATGAGGTAGAGAGAAGACATTAAAGTACTTCTGGTGAACACAGAAGCCGAATAAGGAACAAATTAAAATACCCCATATAGTAGTTCTAAATTTCTAACTTTAATCTAAGTTGCAATTTACAGTACAATTTTCTCCCCACAACAGATAATGAACATGTTTCATAGGTGGGATTTTAGGGGGAGAACCGAGCCTCCCATATGTGCTTGGGTGATGCTATTTTGAGTGCTTTATTTGAGAAATTCTGAGTATTCTTCTCGTGTTATTTTACTAGATAGTTTTGATCCTATCAGATTCACTCTGGGTTGAGAATGTTCAGAACATCATTTTTCCTCAACAGACAATCTACCCAACTGCAGTCTCATCCAAAGTTACAGCTCTAAGATCAATAAAATGCATCACAGGCAACATTACACAAGATTGAGGAGAAAGGAAGGCTACATAGGGTTCAGGAATGAACTCGGAACCATCCTTAAGCCTAAACTGATAGAGAAAAAAAAACCTAGATGATGATTGAACACAATAATAGTTCAGCGAATAAGGAATCTACCTTGAGTAAACCCAAGTGATGAGCTGTAGCCTTATTTTTTTGAGTTCTTGCCATCTGCATAAGCCAATAGAAAACATAAACGTAACGTTCCAAGGAACAGTAAGCCTTTTTTTATGTCTTCAGCAAAATATATGCAGAAAGACATTTCAACTTAATGTTTACAAGCCTAAACTGGAATCTCAAACCAGAAAAAACAGAAGATGATGTAAAAGAAGTTAAAAAGAAAACAGAAAACCAGTGTACTTATATAGTTTCTTTGTGATGAGGAAGCAAGAATTACATGTTACATGTCATCTATAACCATTTAACAACAGGATTGTACAAATTAACGATCTTTTTATTCACCCAATTCAATGTGAAGTTGCAAAGAAAAAAGAACTTTCATTATCGTTATTTGGAAACAGATGAAACTTGAATTTCGACTTGTAATTATCATAATCAAGGACTTGAAATAACAGGAACCCTCAAGCACTTGGTTGAGTATGAAATACTATTATTTCCATTCACCAATAAAATGATACTCTCAATCTTTCCAAATTACAGCGAATGCAAATGGTGCTACCAAAGAGAGAGAGAGAGAGAGAGAGAAATACCTCATCTTCGATATCTTTGATTTTCTGCATTATAGTCGCCATGGCTTTGGTTAAACGGGAGGATGAAGCTACCAAGAGACGATGCAAGCGACAGTAGTAATGGTCCGACGCAGAACTAAGAAGTTTGAGGAGAAGGAGAGGGATTGATTGATGTTGGAATATGAGAAGGGTGAAGGGTATTGTCGAAGGCCACTGGTTGGGCTACTCATCGTCACCAACATGGCCCGACCCACATCTCTCTCTAGGGTGGCAAACGAGGCCGAAGTGGTACAATCAAACCGAACCAATATCCATGTTTGTTTCGATTCGGTCGGAAAACATTTTTAGCTGGTTTTTGATTCGGGTTGGGACCAAACTGATGGCCATAGCTCGATTCTCAACTTTTGAAGACTAGAACCAATGGAATCAACTCAACAGGTCCATCAGATATTCATAAAAAAATTCAGTGCTTTTAGCCAGTAATTTGATATGAAATCCGGATCGATTATCAATTACTAAATTATTTTTGCTAATAAATTAATCACTAAACTATGAAAAAAAGTCACCGCAAACATTACTGTCACGTTTGCCGTTAAACGTATTGATTTCGTTTTGCTGTGGATTGAACATGTATTGATTTCTATCTGCGGCGGATTGACCACGATCCGTCGCAGATCATCGTGCCTCTTTCTAGGGAAATAGTGAATCTTTGCATATCTATAATTCTCTTTATTTTCAACAATTTTGGACGCTTGAGGACTCGTTTTCCATCATCTTTTCGCGATGCACAAGTAGGAAACATCTTTGCAGTCATTCGGTGCTTATCAAAGCAGATTCGGACATAAAAAAATGAGATCGTTTAATTGAAAACTTTGGAAGGCCATAACTTTGTGCTCAGTTGACTAATTAGGACAATTTTTTAGATTTCGCATAACTTTTCAAGAAATAGAAACTTTTGTGAAAAATGCAATCTTAGCATATACAATAATATGTTCACCTCCGCTCTTCTCTCCCATTTTCCCATATTTCGCAACATCTTGCTTCGCCATAAAAATGCTATCTGCAGATACCATGATACAGCGCCATTTTTGAAAACGTGTTGCTCATGTGTATTAGGAGAAGATCAACGTAACTTATGCAAAAAAACGCTCGTCATAATAGGGAGAAACCATCAGTTGAGCATGCAGAGCTTCATGATTTTGAATTGTATAAGGGAAATTGGAGTACATAGTGAAAACTATTCAAAAGTGTCACAAGAAGTTTTGCAAATCATCAAAGAGACAGAGAGAAAGAGAGACAAATGGAAGCTAGGGTTTCATATCTTGAAAAGTATGGAGAATAAATGTACAAATTTTACGGGAAAACTAAATAGCAAAATAGGATAAAGTGAAAAGACTAATATACCTATATAACATAAGATAAATAAAACATAATTTTTCTAACATCCCCCCTCAAACTCACGATGCATTAGTAGAAAGCGTCAAGAGTTTGCTAACTAAAAATTGAAAGCGTAAAGTAGAATATGTCTTGGTGAACAAATCAACAATTTGATTGGAAGAAGAAACAACAGGTAAGGTGATAGTGTCATTCTAATAATGATGGCGAATGAAATGACAAACTATCTCGATATGTTTTGTGCGCTCATAAAAGACAGAGTTGCGAGTAATCTGAATAGCACTAGTATTGTCACAATATATGGGAGTAGAGTCTAAGAGAGAAACACTCATATCGGCAAGTAACCAGCGCAATCAAATAATTTCAGCGGTAGTAGATGTCATCGCACGATATTCTGCTTCTGTAGATGAGCGAGAGACAACATCCTGTTTTTTGCTCTTCCAAGAAATAATAGAATCACCCAAAAATATATAAAAACTAGTAGTAGACTTACGATCAGAAGGATAACCACCCCAATCTGCATCCGAGTAGGCACGTAGCTCTAAAGCAAAAGTGGAAGGAAAAAGTAGACTCTGAATTGGGTGCCCCTAAGATACTGAAGAATATGAAGCACAACTGCCCAATGAACTGTAGTTGGAGAAGCAAGCTAACAATATGAACTGCATAAGCAAATCAGGCTAGTGATAGTTAAATACAATAAGCAAACAACCAAGGTACAATATGATGTGATCCAGGCAGCGCACAAGGACCAAGATCCACTGAAAGGCATCGAAGGCCCAATGACTAGAGAAGGAACAAGGAAGATGAACGAGAGACTTCAACTTGTAATAGAAGAAATCCAAGAAAATGAGTCTAAAACCCAAGAGCCAAGAACAATGACGGTGTTAAGTATTGAGGAAGAAGAAATGGAGGAGCAAGGAAGCATGACAAGCAAACAAATGATGATAACTTGGAAGAAGTACTCGGACAGTCTACACAGCAGCGCATAGCGCGCGTAGTCAGATTTCTAGCACACCGCCTAAACAGCGCGCACATAGCTCAGTTAGCGCTCGCCGTTCGCGCTCAGAACGCCGTCAAGCGCGCCTGGTCAATGCCTCGTCAGCACGCCCCATCAGCAAGTGCTCCCGCGAATTCCGCGTTAGTCAGCGGCCTCGTCGCCATGCCCTGTTAGCCGCCCACACCCAACCCAACAGCACGCCCCAGCTGCTCGATCTGATCCAGCGCGGGCACGGCCCAGCCCAGCTAGCGTGGCCATGCCCAGCGTGCCTCCCGCGCGCCCCCACAGCCACTTCGACTCCAAACCCTAATATTTACGATTTTTCTTGGTTATTTTGGTCTTTTTGCATTGTTTTAGGGTTAACCTAATGTTTTTCTATTTAAATAAGTGTAAGGCCTCATTAGAGGGATTGAATTATGAAATAAACTTGTGTGTTTTGGTAAGGTTTCCTCTCTTTTTCTTCTTTGCGAAGAACTTTGTCTCTTCAAGCTTCAATCTTGAAAGATCAAAACCTTTGATAGCTTTGGTTTAACCAACCGGTTTGGTTAAAATCAAGCTCCTCTTCTGATAACTCTGATTCTAGTCGACAGGTTTGACTAGGGTCAAGTTCCTTTCTACACTTTCTTGATTCGATCAACGATCTGTTGTCTAATTTCGCATTTGTTGTTGGGTCTAGGGTTCTTTAATACCCTAGGTTTGCATCACAATACAAGGAAGGATCTGACAATGGAATACCATCTGAAGGAAAATACCGAACATTAAGTTCAATAGGCGTATCAATTGTGCGAGTATCAGAGGGGCGAGCTTGTTCAAGAATGTCAGTAATGTACTTAAATTGGGAAAAAAGATAACCACGATGAGAGTAAGCTACATCAATCCCCAAAAAATAATATAGAGGACCTAAGTCTTTCATCTCAAAATCACGGGCCAGTTGCAATTTTAACTCAGTTATTCCCATCCACATCATCTACAGTAATAATAATATCATCAACACAAAAAGAGATAAGGATGCGATCAGAAGAAGTACACCTGACAAATAGAGCAGAGTCATGTGAACTGGAACAGAAACCAAGAGATATAATCACACAAGAAAACTTCTCAAACCAGGCTCGAGGGGCCTGTTTAAGCCCATATAGAGCTTTTTTTAGTTTGCAAACTTCACCAGGCTGATAAGCAACACCAGGTAGAGGCACCATATAGACTTCTTCTTGAAGATCCTCATTTTAAAATGCATTTTTAACATCCATTTGACAGATATGCCATTGACTAACAGAAGCAACTGCAATGAGAGTACGAATAGTAACATGCTTAGACACTAGGGAAAAAACCTTTTCATAATCCATACCATATTGCTAAGAAAATTCTTTAGCAACCAAGCGAGCTTTATATCGCTCAACGGACCCGTCTGATTTATTTTGATCTTGTACACCCAACGAGAACCAATTGCAGTCTTCCCCAAAGGAAGGGGAACGATATCCTAAGTACCCATCTTATATAGAGCAGAGAGTTCTTCAGTTATTGTCTGTTGCCACAAAGGATCAAGAACAACATCTCTATAAGAAGATGGCTCTAAGGTTTGGTGAATAGTATTCAAAAAGGAAGAGAATGAAGTTGAATAAGTAGAGTAAACAAAATCAGGTAATTGAGTGGACTTACGAGTTCGTTGAGGATAACAAGGAAGAGAATCAACTACCATAAGAGCATCTTGGGAAGTAGTAGGAATAGAGGGAACATTTATAAGCTGAGAACCAATATCATTAGAAAGAGGTGGGGAATCATTTGAGTCAGTACAAAATGGATCAATACAAGTGAGATCAGACTTTTGAAGACTGAAAGAGTCAAAGGGAATAGAATAGAATAGAATGGAATATGTTCAAGTTCAAGAAACACAACATGACGAGAAATATAAAGTTTTTGACTAACAGGATTATAACATCGGTATCCTTTTTTACCCTCACCATAACCAAGAAAAACACAAAGGACAGAACAAGAAAAAAGTTTGCTACATTCAACATGAGGTCGAAGAACAAAACAAGTGGAACCAAAAACCCTCAAGGTAGAGTATCAGGAGCATGACCAAATAATTTTTCAAAGGGAGACAAACCTAAAGTGAAGGAAGATGAAATTCTGTTGATTAAATGCACAGCAGTAAGAATTGCTTCTCCCCAAAATTCACTAGGCACATAGGCAGATAACAAGAGGGAACATATAGTTTCAACAATATGTCTATGTTTTCTTCCCGCAACACCATTTTATTGGGGGGTGTCGGTACAAGAGGCTTGATGGAAAGTCCCATCTGAAGCAAGCAAATGAGAAAATCTATTAGAGGTATATTCACCACTCAAGTCACATCGAAAACATTTGATAACGACATTATGTTGGGTTTTGACAAAAGCACAAAATAGATGATAAATTTCCAAAAAGTCATAACGGTGTTTCATAAGATAAACCCAACAATAACGAGTACAATCATCAATGAAAGAGACATAGAATCATGATCCTCCCTTTGTTGGAATAGGTGAAGGTCCTCACACATCAGAATGAATGAAATCAAATGGTGCATGAGAAATAGAAACACTTTTATGAAAAGGCAAAGCAAAAAATTTAGCCAATTTGTAACCACAACAGTCTGAAAAGATCATGAGTTTGCAATTTTTCTAAAGCTCCCGTAGAGACCAAGTATTTTAAACGAGAAGTAGAAATATGTCCAAGACGAGAATGCCATAAGTAAAAGGTAGAAGAAGAAGAACTCAAACGAAAAAATAACAAATCAATACTAAAAGTTACAACATCAGGAACTCTCAGCTCATCTAAGATGTATAGTCCCACATGTCTATGGCATGTCCCAATCAGCTTCTTGGAAAGTGGATCCTGCACATAACAAGAAGAAGAAGTAAAGGAAACTAAGAAACCAGAATCACATAATTCACCAACAGAGATAAGATTCAAAGTAAGATTAGTAATATGATACACAGTTGAAAGAGACAAGTCATGCTTAAAAACTGAACCAACACCTGCTAATGGCATGGGAGTACCATTAGCGGTCATGACAGACACAAAAGGAGAAAAATTTACAGATACAAAAGAATTGAAATCAGGTGACATATGATGTGAAGCTCCAGAATCAAAGACCCATATATGAGAGAACATAACCTATTTACTACTAGAGGGCAAACCTATGTTAGAAGGGGTTGACAAGACTTGTGACTACGAGGCAAGAAACTTCTAAAACTGTTTAGTGAGTGCGGCAATTGTAGTACTAAGAGTAAGGGTGCTTCCTGAATCTGTGGGTGGAACAACTTCTGTCATATTGGGTGATGTTGGTCTAAAAGATCTTTGCTGTGGAATATTACCAAACTTATAAGGAGCTGTTTGCTGCGTTAACTATGTTCTACTCAATAACTTGGGACATTGAGCCTTCCAGTAACCTTTTTGCTTGCAAAAACTACACTCTTCATAGCTGACTTTTGCTTGTGGCTTGTTCTGGGTTTGAGAATGAGGCCTAGGCAGAACCGTATAAACTGATGGATTAGGAGAAGAAAGAATTCCTTTATCAATTCATGACTTCAAGCGGATCTCTTCAACTAATAACACATTTACCACAGAATCAACAGATGAAAGGGGATTAAGATGCAAAATTGTGCCACGAAGACCTTCAAAATCATCTCGAAGAGTTATTAAAAACTAAACCAAACGTTGTTCTTCTCGACGAGCAATATATGGTGCAAATTCCCATAACTGCACTGATTTTGTAAGGGCTAGTTGGTTCCAAATATTAGACATGGCAGAATAAAACTCTTGAATATTCATGTTATTTTAGTGAAGAGCACGAATATCAATCTCTAATGGATATTGCTTCGCAAAATTAGACTGGATATATAATCTTTCTAGATGATCCCATAACTTCCTTAGCAGTCTCATACTTTGCAAGTTGGATGCTTATTGATTGCAGTACATAATTGTGATCCAAGTGACAATTTTAGAATTACAAGCATCCCAAACATCCATGTGTTTTGCATATTTTTCATCTTGACCATCTCTAGATTTAACAAATGTTCCAGAAACATATCCTCACATACGTTTTCTTTTCAAAAAATTCTCATCACATAACTCCAATACGAATAATTATGCCCATTCAATTGCACACTAATAGATTGAAGAGAATCATCTTTTTGACTGGCCATTGTAATAGTAACTATCTCTTACACAAAATATACACGCTAATCAATTAAAGATAGAAAGGCGAATTACCAATCGATCAAGAGACAAAATCAAAAGAAAGATGAATCAGCTGAAGTAAGCTGAATCTACGAAAGCTGTGGAATGAGTTAGGCTCTGATACTATAAAAACTATTCAAAGGTGTCACAAGAAGTTATGCAAATCATCAAAGAGAGAAAGAGAGACAAATGGAGGCTAGGGTTTCATATCTTGAAAAGTAGGGAGAATAAATGTACAAGCTTTAAGGGAAAACTAAATAGCAAAATAGGGTAAAGTGAAAAGATTAATATACTCATACAACATAAAATAAATAAAACCTAATTTTCCTAACACGTAGAAGCGTTTTTATCCCTAGAAAGTCGGACAAGCTGCCTTCGACATCTTGCCAGCGCATAGATCTCAAAAAATTATGCGAAATCAAAAAAAATTCTTCCTAATCGGTCGACTGAGCACAAAGTTATGACCTTCCAAAGTTTTCGAGTAAATGATCTCTTTTTTTTTTGCTCGAATCTACTCTGATAAGCACTGAATGACTGCACAGTTGTTTTCTACCTATGCATCACGAAAAGACGATGGAAAATGAGTCCTTAAGCGTCTAAAACCGTTGAAAATGGAGAGAATTATCGATCTGCAAAGATTCACCATTTCTCTTGGACGAGACATGATCATCCACGACGGACTGTGGTCAATCCTCTATGGATTGTGCTCAATCCTCCTCGGATCGTGGTTAATTCGAGGTGGATCATAGTCAATCCGGGTTGGAAAATGTCTCCAATGACAGCGGAACGTTGATGTTATAATTTTATTTTTTAAAATATCGTTCCGCTGCTGTAATGCCCCGATTTTTTCGTAACATAATTTAGTATGAATAATTAAGAAATTAATTAGATTAATGGAATAATTAAAATTATTAGAATAGGTTACGTGGGAATATTGGTTAAGGCTTATATTGGGAATGAATGAAATAAAGAAAGATTTAAATTAAATTGGAACAAAAGATTAAAGAATAAAAATAACAAAAAGGAGAAGAACGCTTCGTTTTGGAGAAGAAGTCGTTTCATGTGAGACCGGTCGACTATAGTTGTCGACCAATGCCACATAAAATTAAGAGAAATCGCTTCTGCGTTGCTCCGGTCGACATGAACAGACGACCAGAATGTCGCTGTAACGACTCGGATTTTTCGTAAATCCTTGAAAATGCGTAAAATTTGAAGTTTTTTTTAAAAAAAAAAACTTATCAGAGTGCGTCTAACCGAATCGCTATTTACTCTTTCGTTAAACTCGTTATGAAAACCAATTGAAAAAATGTGCGGAAGCATTATAAAATAAATCATCGTAAAACATGGTGGCAGCGTATTTAAATCGTTTAAAAAGAAATCTAAACAATAGAGTACAATACAATAATAAACTTATTATGATTACAACTGTTTCTCATTTACTCTTTAATCTGGCTAGCCCCGAGTTTCGCAATCATCCATCGCTACTTTGTTAGGTGTTTATCATCTACTTATTATCTGTTCGTCGTTGTACCTACACCACAAGTAAGGACGTGAGCTTTCGCTCAGTAAGGAAATGAGATAAAACAATTATACATATTTCTCTCTTTAATTCTTCTTGGAATGGGGGCCACCCAAACCAATTCTTTTATTACGTTCATTGGTTCTTGGTTCTTTCCTCGTATTTCGAGCTGAAGATTAGAGGTTGTCCTTTGAGATGACCTAGTTGATCGGCTTCTAACCTCCTGTGCCCAAGCTAGTCCCTTTCCTGACTAGGTAAGGGTGTAGGATCAAAATTAACCTAAAAAAGGGTTGAATTAGGTTATTTACTAAATTTCGTGCGATAATAATTTTTTTTAACTAATGTCAATTTAATCACAAAGCAATCACAATAAGACAAATAATATAAGAGATAGAGTTAGAAATCTTGACACCGAGTTGTTAACGCGGTTCGGTAAAGCACGCCTACGTCGGCGCTTCAAGGTCCTCCCTTGAAGATGTATTCAACTAACCACGTCCGGTTACACGGGTGTCAATCGAACCTTTACAATAACTTAATTTTCTCTCGGAAAATGTTGAGCTCTCACAAATACAACAATCCTTCCAAAAATTTAATGATCTCACACAAGCACTTTGGAGAATGTTTTATCACTCAAATTCGTATACAAATGTTGAGTCGGAAATTTGGCAGAGCTTCGCTTAATATCGCTTCGGTACCTTACTTCTTCGAAGTCCTTCTATTTATAAACTTTCCCAGTGCGGACGTCCTCAACACTTTTAGGATCGTCCGCATTCGAACGTTGGAAAATAGCCGTTGGAGAAATTTGCGTATTTACGGACGCCATTCTCTCGTCCGCAAGAATCGTCTGCGTTGAATGGACGAGGCAAATCGGACGCAAAATTTGGCGTCCGCAACGTCCACGTGAATCGTCCGCGTTGAGCTCTGAAAGACAAATTCAAATTGGAAGACACGGATTGGCATCCGTGGCGTCCTCAGCTTCTGCTCCCGTCCGCTTCGCTGAAGGGACGCGGACGCCAAATGGCGTCCGCCTCGTCCGGTGACTCGTCCGCATGAATCTTCAAAATGGCAGATTCAAATCGGACGACTCGAAATGGCGTCCGGAGCGTCCGCAACATCCGCTCCAACATAGTTTGCACTGAGGACGCTGAATCGGGACGCCTCCACGCCATCCGCACTTCATCAAACTGCGTCCGCATGTGTACATAGCACTTCAATCTTGTACGAGACGCATCCTCTAAGTCATACAAATCTTCCATATCACTGCATAGACTTAGAAGAACATATTAAACAATTCCAATACCCTTGATCAAGGGTATTTCCAATTTAAACATCAAAAAAGATAATTATTAATTCAATGAATAAACAACTTTTACACTTTAGTTAAATTGCTCATCATCAAAATATAAATATGCCTAACACACTTAAGCTAATAGAGGGTGTATCCTAGCTGCTAAGCTAGATCTGGACTACCCATCTACCCTAACACCCTGGTCGTCCCCTTTCCGGCGTATCCCGCCTTCAAGGTTCCTCCCCTTCTAGCGTATCTCGCCTTCAGGGTTTATGCCCTTCCGGCCTATCCTGCCGGAGGGTTTCTTCGGTGATGGGCGTATCCTGCCTATCCCGAACATTCTTTCTTAGCATTCATCTCCTTTCCGGCGTATCCCGCCTTCAAGGGTCCTCGCTGTTAGCCTTTTTGTTAGGCTTAGTTTTATTTTGATGATGACCAAATGGTTTAATGTAATGAAAATAATAAGTTGGTTAATTGTGTTTTTATTGATAATGTATTCAATGTCTTATTCATTATACTTATATTCAAATTTATAAAAATACCCATATTGAGGGTATTAAAGTGTGCTAACATGTCTATTTAAGTCCATGTAGTGAATGCACATCGTTTTGGGACTTAGGAAAATCAAAAAGGGGAAGAAGGAGCAAAAGGTCGACGAAACAACACAAAAGGTCGACCTCAATGGCATCTAAGAAGGAAACGGTCGACCTCACGGTCGACCTAATTGTGAAGCAGAAAAAAACAGCTTGCCAAAAAAATTCTGCAATGAAGGAAACGGTCGACAACTTTGACAAAAGGTCGACCGCAGCAGTTGGAAACTCCTTTTTCTCACCCGTCTTCAAAATTCCACGGGAGGTCCATCAACGAAGAAAAGGGTCGACCGCGAAATGGACAGATTGCTCCAGAATTTCTGCATGAAGGAAAAGGTCGACCGCA
>CM039483.1:19846733-19869262 GCA_022433065.1 Begonia loranthoides
CAACTAAATAATTAACAGGCTCAAGAAAGAATTATAATTATCTAGTTAATTATCCTAATTGATTTTCATGCTCAAAGATTG
This sequence comes from Begonia loranthoides, assembly GCA_022433065.1. Classification (NCBI taxonomy): domain Eukaryota; kingdom Viridiplantae; phylum Streptophyta; class Magnoliopsida; order Cucurbitales; family Begoniaceae; genus Begonia; species Begonia loranthoides. Next base: position 19,846,815 of record CM039483.1, read on the forward strand.
ATTTCATGCTTCTATCCTAGTTAACTAATCATGCTTAGATTTAGTGTCAGCTAATCATGCTTAATAACAAATTGCTGGGAGCGTGCTTAATAAACTAAATTGAACTAATAACGAAAACATACTTAACAATTGGTTAACAAAACGTGCTTAATAATACTGACAGTAACATGCTCACCAAACAATTCACGGAAACATATTTAGCAATTGATTCATAGAAACATTCCTATAGAATAACTAATGGAAACATGCTTAACGAACGACGAAATAGAAACATGCTTGATTCATTAATTAAAGTTAGGTTCACGGGCTTATTTCAGCAAAACCATAAATTAAACTAACTAAGCATGCTTATCTAAACAAACACTTATATGGAAATATAGTCAACCAATAGAAAACAATAGCAAGCTTGATGATCGAATACAATGGCATGTATTAACAAGGTGAACGAATTAACAATTGACTAACAAGAATGCGCTCAACAAATGACTAATAGAACATGCTTTATCATGCTAGGAATTGCGCTTTATCATGCTTTTACGAGCGGAATACACAGCTAGGTTATCTAACCATTCATGTTTGAATATGTACATTTAGAAACTAACTAATAGAAACATGCTTAACAAGTCACATGTGGAAATCTATTAACGAACGACAATAGCAAACATGCTCAACAGATTCATTATGACAAGAAATGTGCTAAATGAATTAATGCTAAATAACACCAGAATATTTATAGCTCCTAACCAGAACCAAGAATCATAAACTAAATCTATTATATTAACAAATGATGTGAGAATATGCAAACACTAAAATTTCAGCAAAGTAAATGGAACCAACCAGATCACTTTTCCTTTTGTTCCTTCACACACTATCATTATACCATGAGCAATATGCATTCATTATTTTTCCTCCATTCGAACAATAACATTTAGCATTTTTCTATCAACATAAGGCATTCTATTTTCAACAACTGTAGTAAAGATGTTATAAGAAATTAACAACGAGTTCAATACAAAATAAAAGAAACATTGCAGGAATTACTCAACCAAGATTTTAAACCATAGACATCAAGGAAAATTGACACAACTCACACACACTACTTGTGGGTAGGGCCTCCACTGGCCAAGACTCTACCATATTTCCTTCCCTCAAATCTTTATTGTGGTTTAGCGCTAAATCTTTATTCCTCTTCTCTTCCAATACCTTCATGATTAATAACATTTTTCATTAATAATTATGACTAATAACCTTCGTTTCCTTTCGTATTCTAACCCATCTACAGTGTTATGACTAAATCTTTAAACCACATTAAAGGCCCTCTCTGCCAAATCCCAGAGGGCAGAGAGCACGACCAACAGCTGCTGCCCAATATCCCCCGACAATATCTCTCACTCTATTCAGCTTTTCCAGAGTTTGTTGCTAGAAGGGAGTACATGGAGATTCGATTTCGCAGAACATAGTTCAACCCCAACCGGTTTGACCCGTATTTGATCGAACCTGATTTGGAGTTCAACCCGAAGCTGGAGGCCGCAGCTTCGTTCGCCCATCACCATCGCTGTTCGCTGCTCCTTCGCCGTCGCCATCCATCGCAGTCGGCGTCGCCGATCACCTGACACCGCGCTGAAGACCCGAGCCAGGGCCGCCGAACCATCCCGCGCCCACAGTTGCGACCCACGACCCCCGTAGCTGCTCGCCATACGCCGCGAAGGAGCCATCGCCGTCGTCGTCCGAGCTCGTCGTCCCGCTTGCCGTCGCTCGCGACCTCCGATCGTTTTCCCCCCTCTCTCTTTCTCTCCCCCTTTCTCCTCTGTTATGTTCTCCCGCATAGAATGGCTCCTTTTACCATTTTGTTTCAATCTATCCGATTCACTTAGTGAATCAGTTCACCCCTCCCCATTTCCAATACATCATCTTTTATTCCCATATAACACTTAGCAATTATCAATCCCATTTGATAGGGTTATTTCCAATAATTCTAATTATCTCATAAATCTCATCTCTCCCACTTGTTTCGTCTGGCCGAAGGTCATTTGACGAAATAAGGACAAAGCTGAACCAGTTCTCCAACTGTACTGGTTCAATTATTCAACATTAAATCCCCACTTCCCTTAAATTCTTTAATTAATATCAAATTTATATGTTGAAGTGTTAATTATTTGTACCACATATTAACCGATCTAGAATTGTAACTCTCAGCTTATTCCAAATGTCGTTAAAGGATTATTATGGATTCTATTTTAATTTCTTAATTCTATTTCCAAAATAGGTTTTCATTAATTAAACATCTAATAAATTCTCTTAAATTATGATCGAATGGTTATATTCTTGATAATACCCTAATAAATACCTGATAAATTTAAATACCTTTAATTAATTTTTAATTATTTATAATAAATTTTGATATAAAAATTTAGAGTATTTACAGTTGCCCACTACTGATTTTTCCTGAAAACTCAGTGTGATTTTATAATTATTATTGGCCTAGTTTTTAGTTGCCATTATTGACCTAATTTTGGTAGGTATGTCTGCCATAATTTCAACTACGTGGAATGCCTTGTCACCAGCCAATACCCCCACCTCCTCCTTATTTATTTGGGAAAATGACAAATCAACCATCGTAATTTTAAATTAACAGAAAGTCAACCATTGTGGTATAAATTTTAACAAGTTAACTACTAACATATGTGTAAATGACAAATCAACCATCGCAGTTACCGTCGGCGTTAAAATCAGTCGGAATGCCGCCGCGGAGTCTCGGGACACTGCGGCAGCGGCTTACATAGTTTACGGTTAAAATTGTTAAATCGCCGAATTTTAATAGTTTTAGCCCTAAACTATGTAAGACGCCGCAGCGGCGTCCTGCCAAATTTTAGGACGCCCCAACGGCGTCATGACGAATTTTAGGGCGGCGTCCTGATAAATTCACAGTTTTTATTAGATTTTCGACCTATTCAACTTCAAACGACCATAACTTTCGCTACGAATGTCGAAATTGGACGCAGAAGGTATCAAATCGAAGCTTTCTCAGAGATCTACGACCTCTCATGCAATTTATTCCATGACCCCCGTTTTCGAGCCCTAAATCAATCGTTTAAGCCTTCAAACTTGCGATCAAACATTTTTAACCCTAAAAATATAGGATGCCGCCACGATGTCCCGACTATGTTTTAACGAAAAACATGATTGCGATGATAGATTCGTCATATTTCTATACGTTAGTGGTTAATTTGTTAAGACTTAAACTACAATGATTAATTTGTCATTGACCTAAATTCACGATTTTGTCATTTTCTCCATTTATTTCAACGTGATTTTACAATTATTGGCCTACGTTTTTAGTGGCCACTATTGACCTAATTCTGGTAGGTATGTCTGCCATAATTTTCACTATGTGGAATGCTTTGTCACCGACCAATACCCCCACCTCCTTCCTATTTATTTCATCCTTTACAACATTTTTCCCTTACTTGAAGAATATATTCCTTTACCTGGCAAAAGGCTGTAAGAAGAGAGTGAGGGAGGGTGAGACAAAGACAAAAGAGTGAGAGAGTGAAAGAGTGCACGGAGAGAGTGTGAGGGAGTGTGAGAGAAAGAGAGAGATAGAAGTTTTGGAATTTAACAGCAGAAAGCAGAAGTAGTTCATCTGTGCAGAAATCTCCTTTGTGGTAAGAATTAATCAAATTGTGGCTAGAGAAGCCTACACTACACCACAATGCAGTGTATTTGATTTAATTGTTTTAATTCTCTGCTAAATAATCACTCTCTAATTCATTAACTCTTGGTCATGATGCGTTGATTTAATTTTCTATATTAATTACCTACTGCTAATAAATTTTAAATTGTTAAACGTAATAAACATAAAATGATAATTGTAAATTATTAATCGTTAATTGATAATTGTTGATTCTCTGCTATAAGTTAATCGTTGTTAGTTATTAGTTGAACTTGCCTCTGTCGATTTTAATTCTCTGTCATTTAATTATTCATGCATTTTAATCAGTTATTCATAATATTCAGTTTTGTTAAATTTTCACCTTGATATTTGAAATTAGGGGTGTGAAGAACCGAACCGGTACCGAAGAATCGGACCGGAACCGGCGGTTTCGGTACCGGTTCGGTGCATTTTTTGTGGCCACCGAATCGAAGTCGATTTTGAGTGACCAGAACCAACTTTGGCGGTTCGGGTCTTGGTACTCGATACCGAAGCGCCACCCAATCGAAGAACCGCAGTTGAATTTAGGGCACCAATCTTCGTTCTGGTCTTTGCAACTGCAAGTGCCAGAATTTTGAGGACCCCACGCGACTCTACCACCTTCGCTTCCGATCTGAGGCGATCGCTGGCGTCGCGGTGGTTTTCCTCTTAGGCTTCTTGCGCCTTCGAGAAACGCCGAGGATGGTGGTTGTCGCCTGGGGCTCGCGATTATGGGAGGCAACTCTGACGGCGATGGCCGGGAAGCTGACTCCCATTACAGATCCTAAACTTGTGCTCCGATCATGGAAGAAGGAACCTGTAGACTCTAAAATTAGAGACAAAGCGTGAAGATCAAAAAGAAGAAATAAAAAAGCGGTTATAGAAAGAAGGAAGGACAGACACCTCGGTATCGAGATCAGAGGAAGAAATGGAAGAGTTAGTGGGAGAAGAAAGGGGAGGGAGCAGATTGTTGGTAGGGTTTAACATCAGGGTGGGTGTTAATGGCGATGGTTGCATTTGTGAAGAGAAAGTAGTAGTAAGTGTACTTTCCCAAAATATTGAGTTGGGAAAGAGGGAAAGCATAAGTCTGTGCTTGAGTGTGAATCGTGAAATTCAAAAATCGTAAGTATTATTTTAAAGAAAATTAAATTTCTTTTTGATCCTCATAATTTAAGAATTGTTAGGTTGATCCTGAAATATAGAAATTTTTTAATACGAAAAAAAAAGTTCGGTACCGAACCGGAACTAGTACCGCAAAACCAGTTTGGTACCGGGTCCCATGGGACCGGTTCCAGTTTTGGATTTCCAAAATCGGAATCGACCGGTTCGATGTGGTTCCACTTCAGAACCGGACCGTGAACACCTCTATTTGAAATACTAACTCTGTTGTTTAATAAATATTCACCTTATTATTTAATAAAAGAAATGTTAAATAAATATTCACTGTGTTATTTAATAAAATAAATGTTAAATAAATATTCATGTTATTATAAATAAATGTTCACCTTGTTATTAAATAAAATAAGTTTCCAATAAATATTTACCTTGTTCTTTAATAAAGATGTTAAATAAATATTCACTGTATTATTTCATAAAATAAAGTTCACTCCATTGCACGGACTAAATAATTTTGTTAAATTGATAATGACATTTCCTGTTAGATTTTACGATATACTTTGTATTATATCATTATTCCTCTGTTTAAATTTGTTCAAGATTATACTGTATTGACATGTAATCATGTATAGAAATATTTAGGATATTATACATGGATTAGAATTGCACAAGAGGGTATTGCACGAGAGAGACCAAATTTAAATAAATGTAATGCAAATTGAGGGTTAGGGAGGTAGTTCAGACTCTAACCGGGAGACTCGAGATTAACCCTTCCCTCATCGGGATGGGAGAGTCTGTCTCCTGGGAGTTAGGTTCCAGTCAAAAACTATTCTCCTTGTGGAAAATATTCCTAATGTCTCAGCTCAATGTATGAGCTTAATAATATGAGACTATGAGTAAAAGACAAATTGGATGGATTCATTTTTGACATAATTAGACATATGCATGCATCATACTGCATCTTAATTCTTGCTGAGCGTTAGGCTCACAGTTTGCTTGTGGTCTAGGGGATTGTCAAGATATCAGCATTACTGAAGTGGATGAGGAGGCATTGTCTGTTGAGCACTTGAGTTACCCAGCTGATTTGACTTGATGGGTTATGACTCACGAAGAATAAAATTTATGTTTGGTTAATGGTTTGAAAGGCATTTGAGAAACTATGGACTCATATTAAATGTTTGTTAATGATTTCCGTTTTATACACTCTGATATTTTTTTTTCCTCTTGTACATTTTAATTAAATAAAAAAAATTTATATGAAAATTCAAAAGATAAGTTTTTATAATAACGCGATGCATTACAGTAGTGGATTGAAATCAATACATATTCAATTCACCATAGAACGAAATCAATACGTTTAACGACAAACGAGACATCGATGTTTGAGATAAATTTTTTCTATAGTTCAGTGGTTAATTTGTTAGCAAAAATATTTTAGTGGTTGACTTGTCATTGATTTTAAAGTACGATGGTTGATTTGTCATTTTCCCTCATCTTTAAAAAGTGAAAAATGTGATAATGGACTTGGTAATTACTAAAATGTCCTAATTTTCAATGGGAAACTACAATGCTAGCTATAAAAATTTAAAGATTCCTCTTTGTACCATACTGTTGAGAATTGAACACGAAACGGAAAAAAGAAAGTGCGAAAAATAGGACACCAAGATTTACATAGAAAAAACCAGGAATAGAGGAGAAATTCACTATTTGAAAATCAAGGTATAATGAGTTTTGCGACTCAAACATCAATTTATACGAGCTCGACCCAACCCAACTAGAATTTGGGTCACAGCGAACTCTAACAATCTCTACCTTGACATAAATTTCATATGAGAGATTTAATACAGGCTTCTCGCCCCACCCCAAGATGAATCAAAAGCTCTAAATTCTAATAATCTCCATCTTCCAAGAAATTTCAATGCAAGCAAACGAATCCGCAAAACTCTAACGAAAAATAACCTCATTTTTCCACAAAGGTCCCTACTAGGCCAACTCAATATATGATACCGATCAAGTTTAAGCCCTACTTAAACTTGAGAGACACACTCTGATGTGCCCCAAGTTCCTATCGCCTGAGCGGTGCCAGGGGCACCTTTATTTCTAACTTTTTATTTGTTTTGTAGGTGTTTAATTTTCTATCCAATTTGGAGGAAAGCTTTATTCAATGTCACAGAGAGGATTTGGTGTATTTGGACTAGTGGATATCATGCAATCATAGAAGAAAATTAGGAGCTGTCCAAATCCGTCTAGAATCTGAGCAGCAGATGATCAAGGGCTATTTTGACAACCGAGACGGCGTCGTTTCAACTTTAGTCCTTCATATCAAATGCAGTCAACATACAGAGCTTTCCAAGGACATATTGGGCGTTTTATTTGGGTTTGGTTTACTATATCTAATATCCTTTTTTCAGAGACTGATTTTCAAAATCGGATTTATTGTTTTGTTATTGTTAAAAGGCTATTTAGGTCATTTTCTAATTAGGGTTATTTTAGTCTTTTTTTTCCTTTAGTGTACGAACTCTTAGGGTTTTAAAAAGCCCTCTTTGCTGCAAATGAAACCAATTTTGAATTGAAGAATTTGGTTGTGTTTGAAGACACCCTTGCCGCGGCCACCCCCTCCCTTTGCGCCGATTCCTTCCACCCCCAAGCAAGGCTCCTCTTGAAGCTTCTCAACCTTGCATCATTGGGATATTGCCTCTTCCAATCTTCATCTTTAAGGTAGGATTGTGGTGTGGAGGCAAGAGAACTTTCCAACCTTGGAGAGTGTTGGTTTCGGCCAACCCTAAAATCGCCCCTCTCACTTAGGAGGTCCGCGGACTCCATTGTTTTCCTTCTTGTTTTCGTGATACTCTTAAGATCTTTTCTTGCTGGTTGGTTAGTTTATGTTATGGAGACTTGATATATGTTAATAGTTGAAGAAGCTCTTTTGGGAAGTATTGAATGAAAGGTAATATTTTTGGATTGATATTGAGCTGCTGAATCTGTGATTTTTATTGAATGTTGTTATCGCTGATTGAAGCATCTGTTTGGGGCTTTTATGACGATCGTCTCTGTTTGAGGTCTTCTAGTGATTTGTTCAGGGTTAAGTCAGGAAGTTAACCTCCAAATTTGGGCGTCGTTCAGTATTTGTAGCTCAAGTTATTGCGTTTTTAATCTACACTGTTAAATCTGCTCTATTGGAAACAGTTTTCAAGTGGTTATTGAAATTGATAGATCTCTTATTCTAGAACGTTTTTTTGAGCTGAGTTTTTGATACAATCTTCTTGACTATATTGAGTTTATGTCCTCCAAAATCCAGCTTTAGCTCATATACAGATTTGGAGTTTTATTCAAGTTATTGCTGCTGGGTCGAGTATTGTTATTTCTCGGGACAGATTTCACTAAGGCTTCTAAGTGTTTCTTGGAGCTTATCACACTCGGGAAAAAATCACGTCTTCTTCATGGTACCACCGAATTATCAAAGATGTCGCAACGAACTACATGTGAATATGTTGAAGACCCCCCACTGGAAACACAAACTTTGCAGCTTTATTACCCGTCATTGTAGAACCTTGTAACATATAAATTTGCAGAGCTTCTATGTCCCTTTAACATGACGAGAGCACCCCACTGATCTTTATACCTCCACCTACAATGTTGTACTTGTACCCTTTCGAATCCAGAGTACTCAACGAGATCAAATTCTTCTTTAAATCGGGAACATGTTGCACATTACTCAGTGTCCTCACAACTTCATCAAACATTCTGATTCTTACAGTATCAATATCAGCTATTTTGCAAGGTGTGTTATTACCCATTAACACAACACCTCCTAAAACGGTCTCATATGTTGAAAACCAATCCCGATTGTAACACATATGAAACGAACAAGTTAAATCTAGAATCTAATCATTGTTTGGCTTTAAGTTTCCTTCTGACACAATTAGAAGATCTCTATCATTATAGTCTTCTTCTTCTTCTGCGACAACAACTTCACCAGACGTCATTGGTTGTTTTCCCTCATCAGTAGCTCTCTTTATTTCATTCTGCAATTTACAGCACTCAGATTTAATATGCCCCTTCTTCTGACAGAAGTAACATGTTTTTTCACGGTTCCTTGACTTTGATCTGCCCTTCAAATTCTGAACCTTATCATTGTCTTTGTTGTTTGACTCTCTTGTTCTACCCTGAAAGACGAATCCCTCACCTCTAGATTTAGATCTAACAACAATCTGCTTCATATTTTCCTTTGATAACAAAGCACCATAAACTTCTTCTAGAGTTAGACTTTCCTTACTGTATAAAATCGTATCTCTGAAAACATTATATGAAGCAGGTAACGAGCATAGTAGAATTAACCACAAATCCTCATCGTCGTACTTAAATCCCATAATCTCCAAATCTGAAACTAACGATTTCTGCAATAGAACTCCTTCTATCAACTGATGAGAGTAAAGTCGATGCTTCAAATGCAACTTACTAATCAGGGTTTTCCTCATACACAACTGCTCCAATCTGAGCCATAACTCAGCAGCAGACCTCTCTTTCAAAACATTCTGCAAAATCTGATTTGACAAATGCAGACTATCAAAGATAGGGTCTTTCGATCCTTTCGAAGTTTCTCCTCTTCACTCCAAGACGTGGGCATTTTATCAATCCCTAATAACGCGTCGTCTAAATTCATCTGTGCGAGAAAATCTCGCATCTTCACTTGCCATAACTGAAATATTGTATTCTGATCCAACAACGGAATATCAAATTTTTACGAACTCATCTTCCCCAAAATTTTAGAATTTTCTCAAAGATATCTAAACTCAAAATATCTGCTCCAAAAATTTGATCCCCAAATACTTTTCGAACTTTCCAACCAAAATTCTGCACGAACATAACAGCTTCCCTCAAATTTAGAATAGAGCAGCCGCAATAAAAACTCTTAACTTCGCAAAAGTCCAAACTTTGCAAAAAAAAAAAAAACTCCACGGCACAAAAAATCAATCCTTGCAAAACCAAAGACGAGGCACAAGGATTTTTTTTTTTTTTTATTCTGATAGAAGTCTAAACGACGAAGCAAGTGGCAGACTTTTGTCTCGACGAAGACAGATCAGAACTTGACATTGGTCGGATTTATGCGGTCGAACAGAGGCGCTTCTATCTGGTCAGGCGACAATAGGTTTCTCCTTCAATAGCCAGTGTGGGAGGCAGGGGCGCAGGTAGAGGAACTGTCTTCTTCGGAAGGGTAGTGTCTTCATTAGAAGGAGGCTGTGACGGGCAAATGAACTTTGTCTTCTTCTTCTTGCTCGTCGACGGCAGCTTCCAGAAAAGCTAGGTTTTTATTCTTCCTCTGTTGAATATGATAGAAACACTGGAAAAATTCTTTATTTGATGAAGGCGATGCGAGCAGCAGGAAAAGAACAAATTTCCCCTCCTTTTTTTTTTTTTTAATTTTCTTGTTCGTTCCCACAAATTACAATTTTCACGAACAATTGCAAAGCTTAAAATTTGTTCGATCTTAGTACAAAAACTCTTAACCTGCTTTGATACTAATTGTTGAGAATTGAACACGAAACAAAAAAAAAAATGCTAAAATAGGTACAACAAGATTTACGTGGAAAACCTTTACGGGAAAAAATCACGAGCAGATGAGAAATTCACTATTTGAAAATCAAGGTACAATGAGTTTTACGATTTAAGTATCAATGTATAGAGAAAATAGATAACCCTAATATTGGATATGAGTCTGATCTGGCCCAACTAGAATTCAAGTTACACCAAACTCTAAAACATGCAAAGAAATATTTAATTTCCAACTTCATAATTACGCCACAAAATTTTGAATAATGATATATTTACTTTTTATTTTTACGTTCTATTCTTACTTGACAAACATTAATAAGGGTAATTAATAATTTATTTTAATTATTTGTAATTTATTCCATAAATTATATTAATCAATATTTGACGCGGGAGAAAGAAAGAATTAAAAACGTAGAAATAAAGAGCAAATCTCCAAAATTTTTGATGTTGCTAAAAAATTAGATATCCGGCTGACCTGATGCTCCTTCGTCTACCCTGGAACGCACAACATCGGTGGCTTCGCGAGTCTCTGGAAGCGAACGAGTATCATTGTTCATCTGAACCCAACTTTGGCCACGTTCTTTAGCCACTCCATTGAACTCCATCCTCTCTCTCAACTTTTTGACATCAGCCCACATGCCTTTTGCTGCAAAAATATTTGAAAGTAGAATGTACGATCCACTGTCTGATGGGTCTGCAGCAATTGCCATTTCTGCTGCATATTTCCCCATTTCAACGTCATTAGCTACTCTGCTCGCACTAAGCAAGCTTCGCCATATCACTGCCTCGGGTTTTAAAGGCATTTGTTCGATAAACTCTCTAGCTTTCGATAGTTTACCGGCTCGACCCAGAAGAGAAACGATACATGCATAATGCTCCGTCCCTGGCGTAATTCCAAACCTACCCATAGAATCGAAGTGTCTGAGTCCGCCTTCTACAAGCCCTGCATGGCTGCAAGCACAGAGCACACCAACAAAAGTAACATAATTGGGATATATTTCCTGTTTTATCATCTCTTCGAACGTCTCAAGAGCCTTTTCGGCTTCCCCGTGCTGCGCATAAGTCGTAATCATCGAGTTCCAACACACTACGTCCATTTGTAACATTGACCCGAATGTTTTTCGAGCTTCTTCCATGCTTCCACACTTTGCATACATATCCACGAGGGCATTTGTGACAAACGGGTGGGATTCAAGACCGATCTTAATCAGCTGGTTATGGAACTGTTGGCCCTGCTGCAGACTTGCAAGATAACTGGCTGCTGTAATAAGGGCTGCAAAAGTGAATTCATTTGGTCTTTCCCTAGATAATTGTAAGTCTGAGTATAGTTTAAGAGCCTCTTCATTTTTCTCTTGCTGGGCATAACCGAAAAACAACGCATTCCATACAACTATATCTTTCTTCCTTATTTCATCAAACACGTCTCTGGCATCTCTTACACACGCACATTTGCAATAAACATCGATTAGAGCGCTGCCAGCAAAAACGTCCAGAGAGACACCATATTTGATAGTGAGACTATGAATTTGCCTGCTAAGTTCCAAGCACAAAAGCACTGCAGATACACCTAGAAGACTCACAAATGTCAATAAAGTAGGCGATAAAGATCTTACTCTCATCTTCCGAAAAACACCCAAAGCTTCATACACATTTTTGTGTTGGGAGTATCCTTCAATCATCGCATTGTAAGAAACCACACTGCAATTACAAATTGAGTCAAAAACCTTTCTTGCATTAGGCAGAGAATCACATTTTGCATACATATCGAGCAAACCATTTATCACAAAATCATCAAACTCGAGATCAGCTTTAGTCATGTAAGCATGGACTTGTCTCCCGAATTCCAAATCTTCGAATGAACCACACGAAGTGAGGACGCTAGTGCAAGCATATCCATCAGGCTTCAAACCGCTTCTCGTCATTTCGATGTAGAGTTTAACGGTTTCGTAATGATATGAATTTTGCATGTAGCCAGCAATCATAGTGGTCCATGAAATAGTATTCTTAAGCTTCATTTGATCAAAAAGCCTTCGTCCAGTCTTCACTTTTCCACATTTTGTATAACAATCTACCAGCACATTAATCACTGAAACATCCATTTCTGTCTCACCTCTCAATAGGAAGGCATGAATTTGTCTTCCACCATCAGCAAACTCAAGCATTGAGCATGCATTCAAAACACTAGATAATACATATCTATCCGGCAAAACATTTGTTTGTCTCATTTTGTGGAATAACTGCAACGAAACTTCGCTCTTTCCATTCTTGGCGAACCCTGCTATAATCGCAGTCCATGTAACTGCCGTTTTCACTTCCAATTCATCAAACACTAATTTTGACGCCAATAGATCACCCATTTTTGCATAAAAATCAATTAAAGAGGTAGAGACATACACATCCTCATAAAAACCACTCCTAATGGCAATACTGTGGACTTGAGAGCCACAAACATCTGCACCCATTTGTGTGCATGCGCGAATAATACTAGCTAAGATATAGCCATTTGGGATCTCACTGCAGGTTCTTTGAAAATCCAAGAAGCTTAAAAAGGCTTTCTCATTATGCCCGTGTTGGGTATGCATAGAAATTATTGTAGACCGAGAAATCTGATTCTTTTCAGGCATTTTATCAAACAGTTTCGCTGCATCCTGTATAGCATTGGCAAGTGAATATGATCTCAAGAGTACGTTAGCAAGAAAAACATCCCACTGAAAACCAGAAACTACAATTTGGCAATGAAGACTCTTATAATACAAGAGGGACTTGTCGAGAACTTGCAAGTAATTGGCAAATGCATGTTTTTTGCTTCGGTTTGAGAAAGAAGGGTCATGGGGTAGAACAAGCAAAGGGGCAGAGGCAGAGGCAGAGAATCTGAAGCTTTGTATTTTGACAAGTAAATATAAAGTTCGAGGAGGGATTCTGAAGCAGACATGGGGTCTCATGGAGATAGATATTTTAGTTTGGTTTGCCGGGTACAAAGTCGAGCACATGTCTCAGGGAGAAGAAGGAAGATAGAGAAGAGGCAGAAGAGGGAGGAAGACGACGGGTACCTGATAAAAAGAGCCCCTCCGTAGAAGCTACTTGGTAAAATGACCCTCATTTCCGAAAAGAAGAGACTCTCAGGAATACAAGAAGAGAAGTAAAACGTGTGAACCTGTAGTAGCTTCAATTTGGAAATAGCAAACGCAGATTTGCTTCTCTTCTTCCCAATTCAAGCTAGATGATCACGTTTTTCAAAATTCCACGCACGACAGCCTATTTTGAGCAGAGAAAGAGACGCTGCAAAGAGGCCCGAAATTGCTTGACTACATGATCACCCGCAGGCCGCAGGAGGCAGGAGGTTCTCCACCTCCTATGCTCGTCTAACACGTGCTCAACAGAAAATTAAATGTGGTAATGAAAACTAGACTTGCTCTTAAATTTTATGCGTCTGATTATGAATGATTAGGAGATAAATTAAAATAATCATAATTAAATACATAATATCTTTTTCATTTCACAAGGAAGGAACCTAGATCACTCAGACCATATTGTCAAATTTGTATACAAGTTCCACTTTTAATTACTCATCAATCGTGTTTAGAACTCCACTAGAAATGGTATCCACATTTTACCCACACTACAAACAATCTCATTCCTATGGTAGGGTAGGGTGTGTATCATTTGTCCATATTCATACGAGGAAAATAAGATTCAATGGCACTCAAGTGTGTTTTTGTGGGATATTCTCCATCGCATAAGGGATATAAATGTTATCACCCCCCATCCAACAAGTTCTATGTTTCAGTGGATGCTGCTAGTGCTTTAAATGAAAATGAGTCTTATTATTCCACTGCTCATCTTTGGGGGGACTGGGGAGGATTCATTGCTAGAAGATAAGACCAATATGTCATCATCTTTGCCCCCCTAAATCTCTTATTGAATCCCATCCCCTTCCTAAAATTGATAAATGATTTGACAATGTGTATTTGAGGACAAAGATAACCACTCTTGATAATGAGCATGATCAAGACTTCGACCCTAACCCTACCAATGAAGTTATTCCTTCTAAGCCTTTGTTACAATGTGAAACTGCACCCCAACCGGATAAAAGTAATCCAGGCCTCCCTATTGCCCTCAAGAAAGAAGTGAGAGAATGCACAAAACAACCTTTGTATCCTTTATCTCAATTTGTATCCTTTCAAAGATTTTCACCTTCTCATAAAGCATTTATTGTAACCCTAAACACTATAACTATTCCAACAAATTTTTCTGAATCCTTATCTAATGAGAAATGGAAACAAGCTATGAATATGGAGATGGAGGCTCTGAGAAAAAAAAAATAATAAGTCGGAGTTTACACAATTATCACCAAGAAAAAACTAGTGGATTGTAAGTGGGTCTATATAGTAAAACATAAGACTAGTGGTTCAATCGAAAGGTACAAGACAATACTAGTGGCTAAACGTTATACATAAACTTATGACTTTGACTACTTCGAGACTTTCTGCTCCAGTTGATAAAATGAATACTGTGAGAATCTTAATAGCCTTAGCAGCAAATTATGGTTGGGATTTACAACAATTTGATGTCAAGAATGCATTTATGCATAAAGACCTTGAGTAGGATATTTACATGGAAGTTCTGCCTAGAAATAAAGATTACTCATATGCTAATGTAGTGTGTAAGTTAAAAAAGATACTATATGGACTTAAGCAATCACCTCGTGCATGGTTCGGGAGATTTACAAAAGTAATGTTGACCATGGGGTACAAACAAAGTCAGGGACATCACACTTTGTTTATTAAACAATTAGTCTTAGGGGGGAGTTACAACTCTGCTGGTATACATGGATCATATAATTGTAATCGACAATGATGATAAGGAAAAACAATCTCTGAGTGAGTGTCTAGCTAAGGAATTTGAGATTGAAGTCCTAAGAAGATTAAAATATTTTCTAAGGATTGAAGTGACCTACTCTAAACAAGAAATATTCATATCTCAATAAACATATGTAACTAATTTATTGAAAGAAACTGGCAAGACAACATATACACCAACAAGTACTCTAATTGATCCTAGTCTAAAACTTGGAAGTGCAGAAAATGAGGATTAAATAAATAAAGAGAAGTATAAACAGTTCGTAGGAAAACTCATTTATTTATCTCACACTCGACCCGGTATAGTATATGCAGTTAGTGTGATTAGTTAATTTATGCATCGACCAAAGAAAATTCATTACATGCAGCCAATCAAGTATTACAACAATATCTCAAAGGCACACCAGGTAAAAGTATCTTATTTAAAAGAAATGGAGGTTTATTACTTGAGACATACAATGACACAAACCTATGTGTGAGTTACTTTGGTAAAAATTGTCTTAAAAGATTTGCAAATTACGTGAGATGGTCCTATGAGGCAATAAGTATGCAATCAATATAGCTCACAATTCAGTGCAACATGATATGAAAAAACATATTAAAATTGACAGACACTTCATCAAAGAAAAGGTGGACAATTGAAGTGCTAAAAGACCCTCTAACCCAAGCGTGAGAAAGAAGACTCACTAACCATTATAGTTCACTTTATTTTATAGGAAAAGAAGACCAAGACATCACCAAGGAGATACTTAGCTTTGAAGACAAAAAAGAATCCCAAACATGTGATCAATTGGTGCTTTAAAGAAAATGTGAATTTTAAGCTTGAAGGAGGATCGAAAGTGACCATGAAATATAAACCAAAATATGTGAGTTTAGGAAATTTGGCTTTTGAAGTGAAGAACAACTAACTACCAAAAAAAAAAAAGATGAACGAAGAATGTTAAATTTTCAAACACCAAATGCATGGTAAGAATTTAAGAATCACTTTTTACTAAGTGTTAGATGGGTCATTGCATTAAATTAAAGGTAATGCATGTTAAGCAATTAGGAGAGATTTTTGACTAAGTATCTCATTGCATTAAATTAGAGGTTATCTATTGTTTGTGCAAAACTACACTCTACGCTAGTGTACTTATCACAAATCAAGTAATAGTAGTAAGTAAAAGTTGATCTCCCAAGGACAAATTTAGCAAAATTCAAATCTAAGCAAAACAATTAAATAAAAATATAAATTGATTTAGAATCGTAATTTGGGCGTCAAACAATTAAATTAGAATGCAAATAAACAAATAAGAAATTCAGATAATAAAAACTTGGCTTAGATTCGATTTCCCTTCCTGTGTGAATTCACTACAAATGATGTAGGATGCTGCAGCAAAATAGTTAGATGACCTAGAATTTACTCTTTAATTTAAGGCACCATTGAATTGTTTGATAAATTTTCATAATATTTTCTCAAGGCTTATGAAAGACAAATATCACAGAAAATTTCATTAAATGTTATTCTAAATATGTCATGTGTAAATATTTATCTCACACAATTTAATATCACTCCTTAATTCCTATTTACCGACAAGTACAATAGAAACACAAATATTTATTCATGCCCACCGAAAATTATCTAATTTTATTCGTGCAATGAACTTTAGTAAAAATAGAAGATTCACATAGTTAAGTACTCTTTCCTCTTAACCAATAAAAAATTAGTCTATAACAGAAATAAAGATCATCATATAAGTCATAGAGTTCAACATACATAATAAATTAGCTCAATAAAAGTTCATTCCTTCATTTTGACAGTTGTAAATAACTTCAACTTTCTCCAAGTACATGGACAAAAAATCAAAACTAAATGTATGAACAAGTTCCTAGACAACTCTAACTTTAGTGCCTTAAGTTTTGAAGCAAGATGAGATATTCTCAGAATGTATTCTGTTATATTCTATTTATCCTTGTACTTTGATAAGATAATATAAGCTAAAAGCATAATTGATTTAGTCATTTTCTTTTTATTGCAAAATGATTTTCAATTTCCTAAAACAACATCCATGCACTGCCCTCAGCACATATAGAGCTCTTAAAATTTATGTGATTTAAATGATCTTATATTTTCAAGTCAATTTTAAATTCCATAATTGTTAAGATTTATTCAGTCCAGATAGCAATATACAAATCTATGCATTTGAGAACAATCTTAACATTCTCTGCCTAAATTTTTAACTTTGTGCCATCAAACACTTCAAACTAATATTAGATAATAATTGCAAATGCATACATCCTACTTAATAAATTCAAAATGGTAAGTTTAACTCATACAACACTGAAATTTAGTGGGCACTGTCGTGGTGCCCCTTTTAATGCTATGACGCTCCAAACAAAATTGTTGGTGTTGCCCATAGGATGCAGTATGCACAGACTGTGACGCCTGTATTCCAACACTACAACAAAGACCGCGTTGTAATTTGCTTCGTAACGCCCAATCCTTAATGCATAACACATTGCTCGGCATCACTATTTCCACCTTTTTTTCATGTTGGGTGCTCTTATTACCACCTTCTTCTGGTTCCCGCGCTGAAACCGAAGCTGCAATGCCTAGCGTGCACATAAAATACGGAACAACATGTCGCGAATATCGTTTCCCATATGAGAATATTCGTGAAAAATAAGCCACGAAAATAAAGAAATCACAAATTCGGGTTTTCAGGTGTGGTAGCCCACATAATATTTGTTTTGAAAACCATGATGCAATGCAGTGTAGAAAGTTTAAAGTTCCCTACCTCGATGGCGACCACGACACGCCTACCAAAAAAACCCGCTCCACGTGCTGTTGTAAGCCAAAAGTCGAACCATTCGACACCTCCAGAACCTACAACAAGGCTGATGTCAACGTCTCATCAATCATGCAAGGGATAATAGACAAGTCTCAATTAAGAATAAAATCCAAGACGATTCCTAAGGACAACCACAAGTCCTAACCAGTAAACTAAGTCTAGGAATCCTAATAGAATCTCCAATCTTATCACTCAATAACATGACAAGGATTCAACAATCTATCATTTTCATGAAGACAACATTTATGTCCATTCAGCGGAAACCTTGAAATGCATATTACAACTCAATTTACAGAACAAAATCCCCAACATTGGCTACCATGTAATACCCCGATTTCCCGTAATGGAATTAAATAAAAATAATTGGAAAATTATTTGGGTGTAATTGGATAATTGATTAATTATTTTATAAGAAAATTATTTGAGCATTATTGGATAATTATTAAGGATTTATTTGATGGAAATTAATTTGGGAAACCGAATCAAAGAAATTAAATTGAACCAATAAACATCGTCAAAAAATATTTGGAATAAACCGAAAATAGGAATGGGTCGTATATAGTTTAATTAAATGAAGAATGAAGAATTTAATTGAAAGAATTAAAATAAATATGAATTGAAATAATTAAATAAAAAGAAAAGAAAATGTAATTTAAATAGAGGAAGTAAACCTGTTTGGTTCGATGGCCGGTTTGGCCCGGTTCGTTGGAATAGCTTGGTTTGGTTGAAAAACAAATGGGGGAAAAGAATTGATTAAGGGTTGTGATTTTTTCTGTTGATGAGAATGAGGGAGGCGAGAGGAAAATCATGAGAGAGAGGGAGATGAAACTGAGGGAGACGACGACAATGACGATGAGGTAGAAGCCGGGATGAAGGAACGGCAGGGGCTTGGTGGTGTGGAGCGATCGACTGCCCCTACACCCAATCTATCAACGGTTCCTTTGGTTCGCTTGGACCGGTTCTATTGTGAACTCGGGTCACGAATGGTGTCCTGGGCGACCCAATAATGTTAGTGGTTCCTTGCTGGAATTAGTGGTGAATTGGTGATGAGGACAAACGACCCTGTGAAGCAGACAACAGAAGAAAATTTTGGAGGGCTGTCGGGGAAATAATTGAGATGGGAGAGACAAGTCCGCGAGTTCCTCTCTTCCCTTACGACTTTCTCAACCACCTTGCTGCATAAGTCAAAGACTGGAAGCTGAAAATAAGGAAGAAGTTTTGAAGGGATTCCTATTTGTCTGCAGAAAGAAGGAAGAAGACAGATGTATCTTTTGTCTATAAATTGAGAAAAAAAGAAGGTTTGCTGGAAAAAAATTGGAGTGATAGAAATCGGGTGTTCTTTGGGTAAGGACTTCCTTCATATTAATTAATGATTTTATGGATTCTCTGTGGATGGATATTGATGCTGAGATTGTCTCTGGAGTTTGTAGGTTTTATGGTTAATTTATGTTCTTCATGATAAGTTACACATTATTGGATGATAATTGGAAATATGCCCTATGTAATTAGTTGAAGTTGTAAATCTGTAATTTTGTTGCTACCACGTTGGATTTTGAAGGTCCATCGCTATATTAATTATGGATAGTATGGAATGAAGCATGCTTTCTGTTCTCTGTCTGATATATATGTTGATGAATATGCCTCTGTTGTTGAGCAGCTCCTAGATTTTATGAAACATCATGCTTGGATGTTGTTCTCTATAAGGTTTACTACTGTTTGGTTATGGATTATGTTATGATAAATGAGGCTGCTGCTTAGTGGCAGAAATCTTGGGTCTGTTAATTTCAGTTATTGCTAGTGATGTGTTGTGGCTATTATAAATTGCTAAAGGGTTGAGGCTTTTAATTGATTATTGGATTTTATGATTCGCCGTAGATTCGTTGTATGGATGACTGTGTTGTGTTAATTTTTGTGGTTGACTTGAATAAACAGCGAAATGATGAAAAATGTGAAAAATGGAGTTTAGTGAGTTGATCTAATGGATTGTGTTTGATTGTTGAAACTGTTAAGTAATTAAGTTAAATATTGAGATTCGCTAAGCGTTAAGGTTTAAGGAAATTCAGTGATTAGTTATTAATGAATAACTATTGGTTAATTGGTCGATGAAAATAATTGGACGAAAAAAGTAAATGATTTAGTGGTAATTAAATAATAAATAAGGAATAATGAAATCAAAGTTCAAGTTTATAATTGATAAATAAATTATAATTATTTTAAAGGTATTAACGGGAAAAAACGATAAAGAGCTAAACGCGCTGAGGACTGCGAGAAAGTTCTTCAAAGGTAAGAAATAGGATGGGGTGACCAGTGGAGGCCCTGCATCGCGGGACTATTTTATTGCACTGAATACTTTAGAGGACTGTTATGAAATAGTTGTTGTGAATTATATGCTTCGAGGAGTGTTATGAAATAATTGTGGTAAATTATATATTTCGAGGATTTATATGATTATATTGCAGGATTGCTCTTTTATATATATTTTATAGATTGCATACTTCGAGGACTGTTATAAAATAGATATGAACTGGCATTCATGCATCATGATAGGGCTTATGAAACTGCTGACATATGCATAACATGTTAATAAATGAACCAATAAACGTAAATAGGTGTATGAGATTAAGTGGTGAAACCCCTAATGGAAGTATCTCTTCGTCAGAGTGACGGTGAAGCTACTAGACTGTATACTGAATTCAAATATTGATAGATTTCATACATTTGGACTATTAAGTGAACCTAAATTAGCATGAATAGGAGATATGTTCTTCTATAAAACAACTGCATAAACATTGCATACTCATACATTTTATTTCTTGCTGAGTTTCGGCTCATGGTATTGCCCGTGATGCAGGTAGATGTTATTGAGATAAAGGAGGACACATTGCCGGATGATCTCTTGAGTTATTAGCTGGGTGCCACTTGGTTGGTTATAAACAGTTAAAAAAAATTGTTTTAAATAATGATTTTAATTCGATAATATTTTGTAAATAAATTTTATTAAATAATGTTTTCAGATTATTCTGCTGATTTACTCTGCTATTAAACATGTCTTTTAAAATGAAGATAACGAAAATTTTATTACAAAATAAAAGATTTTACAAACGGGATGTTACATATCAACAGGAAGCTAGATAGAGAATCAAATGCAGAATTGAACCCAATCAATAGAGCAATAGCTCTCAACGATTTCTATAACCAGAAACCTAACTCAAGGAGTCGATTTAAGTTAGCAGAATAACGTCAAGATAGCCACGAAACAGAACTAAATCCTTAATCATCAAAATAGGCAGAAATGAAGATTAGAGTCAATTCTAATCAATAAAGCAGAGCTTCTCTTGCAATTTTACTCAACCAGTATTCAAATAGAAAATAGAACCCAATATCAAGGACAATTCACCATTAAAGCAGTGACTAAACTGAGCAACAAGTCCTCGGATATTGAAAGTACCTATCAACATAAGCAAAACTCTTTCAACCAATCCTTGAGGGTTAATAACAGAGTAGTATGCACAACAATATGCTCCAAGATTTCAAAGCAGTGAGTGTATTGAGAGCAGCTAACATCACTAACAGAAACAAATTTTTATCACTTCAAAACTGTGGTAAAGAACAGGGACCGTGTTTATTCCTCTGGGCCAACAACAGATTTTAGCATTTTCCAACCCAACCAAAATCATCAAACCTTAAATCAATTTGCTAGGAAACCAATTTGATCGCTTTTCAAAAAAACATACACGTCGCCGCTACACGACAAAACAAGTCAACTCTGCCACATTTGACCAAAAATTCACAAAAAATTTACACGTGGCATTTTAAAATCATTTAAAAAATCTTGGATTTTACACTTACCTTCCTGGGAGGGACAGCCAACCTGCTGCTGTCAACGGTATTCTGAATGAGCAAGTTATAGGGGAGGTTCTTCCTTGGAATCTTAAAGATTACCTTAATGAGATTAATAATCACGTATGCAATGTTCAATCTCTTCTTGTTGTAGAGCTTTTCCATCATATAGATATCCATGCAGCTGACATGGTCTTTATGTCCATCACGGGGCACAATTGTGTGGGTGATCATGTGATGGATTACTTTGACTTTGACATTTAGATCTTTGGATTTGGGCTTGTAGAACAATTCAACTTCAGGATTGCAATGCAACTGCTTCAGTAATGACATACCTTCTTATTCTTTAATAAAGTATAGGTCCTTTGATATGTGAAAATACTCCTCTGTCGGCTCCTCCGTGGAGCATCCAATCAGCTCATTTAGCTCTTTTAAAGTTAGCCTAATCTGTTGCCCAAACAGAAAAGTCCTCAGCTCAGTTGGACGGTTGTTGTCTAGCTCCAAATTTGCCTAAAATAACTTCATCACCCTCTCACAATAATACCCCCCCCCCCCCCC